>JAXQQM020065598.1:0-62529 GCA_034641835.2 Pinus albicaulis
TAAAAATGGTTTTCAGAAGGTTCAGGAATATAGCTAACCATGTTTATTATCAAAAGTGGTTTTAGAGTTCTATATGCATGAGAGTAAAATCTGTAAAACAAAATTAAGTGTTATTTTATACACTAGGCCAATTAGTAGTGGTTGAGTCAAGGTTAAAAATGGTTTTCAGAAGGTTCAGGAATATAGCTAACCATGTTTATTATCAAAAGTGGTTTCAGAGTCCTATATGCATGAGAGTAAAATCTGTAAAACAAAATTAAGTGTTATTTTATACACTAGGCCAATTAGTAGTGGTTGAGTCATAAGAACTACATTGTTTCATTTGGCTCATGCAAGCTTCCTTAGGGGTGATTGTTCTGGTTCATAGAATAGTTTTTTCATTGTATTTTTGTACTTAGTTTGTAACAAAATTTAAAAGAAATGTTTTTTTTATTTAGACGGGAATTAAATATTTTATAAGATTTATTTTTCTGGTAAACTATTATTATAATTTTTCTGGTAAACTATTATTTATAAGAAGGGTTGGGTCCTGTTGGGTCCTGCAATCTTCCTTAGCGAAGGTTGGCTCGTCCGAGCATCTTTATCGAAGATTGATTGCGAGGCGGGGAAAGAAGTTCGTTGCTTTTCAGTTTGAACCAGAGATCAGGTAAGGAAATTTGCTTTATTGAAATTACCTTAATCAAATTTTAATGTAAATGTTTAATATTCGATTTGGGTTTCATTTTTTCAATTTCTTCTTTTCTTATTTATGATTCCTTCTGGTAAGAAAGAGAGTAAGGAGTCATAGGTATAGAAAGCGAGTAAGGAATCATATCTAAGAGGCTCAAGAATAAAGTTAACCATGTCTATTACATAAAACAAAAATGGTTTTCAAAAGGTTCAGGAATATAGCTAACCATGTTTATTATCAAAAGTGGTTTCAGAGTTCTATATGCATGAGAGTAAAATCTGTAAAACAAAATTAACTGTTATTTTATACACTAGACCAATTAGTAGTGGTTGAGTCATAAGAACTACATTGTTTCATTTGGCTCATGCAAGCTTCCCTAGGGGTGATTGTTCTAGTTCATAGACTAGTTTTTTCATTGTATTTTTGTACTTAGTTTGTAACAAAATCTAAAAGAAATGTTTTTTTATTTAGGCGGGAATTAAATATTTTATAAGATTTATTTTACACAACAAATAGTCTTTTCCAAAAATCCAGGTATTAAAATGTGTTATGTTTTCCTCTTCATACAGAAGGGAAATTGCCTATTTTACCTCCACACTTGTTCCGCTACCTCCTCTTATGAGAAAAAATCAGCCCAAACAGAAAAACTTGTAATACTGGAATAACATTTTAAATGCAAAATTATGTTGTTTTTGCTAGTACAAGAAAAAATAGTTTAACTAGTCTTTGTGGACTAAAATGAAATATAAACAGCACATAATGTACATAAACCAAATATTGAAGCTTGTTATAAAATTTCTATACAAATGGAAGGCAATCAATAGGCCCTATTTCTTGAATCCTCGAACTCCCAAGATCCTGTTGTAAACCCTGCTTAGAAAGGAGGTCTAGTTTTCATTCCCTATAAATGTGACACACAACAATGTAAGTAAAGCATTCTTTCAGTAACCAAAGGTCCTCAATAATAGGACTTACTAAAAAAATTTGAAAGATAAACTCCTTCTTCAACCATTTGATGATGTTAAGAGAATCTCCAAAAATCTAACTAAATTTAGTCCCAAATGAGAAAGCCGGCATAAAAGAGTGTGGAGAGCTTTAGTTCTAGATAGTTGTTGGTCCCACTCCCAATCCCTATAGATGCCTCCAATCTCCTACACGAGCTTATATGAATCACTAGGCCTGCCAAGCATTTGTTTTGGGAGCTAGAGGCACCGTCAAAATAAGACCACGGGATGTCACCCCTTATCTCCTCCGGGATGATCACCCTATGATTTTTTTTTATGCTTTCATCGGGTAGCAGCTCATATATGGCAGCACATTCCAAGGCTATGATGAACTTTCTATTTATTTCCTTTGTGTGTGTTTTTTTTTAAATAATAATATTTAGTTAATTTAAATGTTTTTTTAGTTAATTTAAGATGTTGTTTAAGTTAAAAAACCCATTGTAATAAATTGATTTAAATGTTTCACAAACTTCTTCTTTTCTCCCAAAGAAAAAAAACCACACCTTCCATTAAAAATGAAAATTATATTATGAATGTGCATGTGCATGTGTTGCACTGAAAAATCAACCACTTATGGGTGATCAAAAAATTGCATGACTCAGGACTGTAATATCCTCATATACACATCCATACATATCCAAAAGAATATACAACATTCTGTGAGAAATAAAACTAAATATATAGTGCTTGTCTTCAAAAACTAGTAAATACTCTTTAGAGCATTTACTAGAGACATATAAACCAACAAAAAACGAAAATATAGATAGATCATAGATTAGTGTCTACTATGCATGCCCCCTATGTAGGGTAGGTAGAAGTATGCAGTCTATGTAAGGTAGGTGGAAATATGCATTCTCTATGTAGGGTTGGTCGAAGTTTGTTCAATAAGTAATAAGGTCAAAATATGGCTTTAACAAATTTGTCTCCTCCAAAATAGGACATTGTGTGTGCATGTAACCAATTTATAATATTTTTTGAGTCCTTCAAAAATACGAATTAGTCTAACTTCTTTTTCAATAGCTAACAACATAAGCATTTATAAACTCATAAGCTCAGAAAAATTATTTGTGTCCTGTCCCAATGCCATTTTCATTTTGAAAGAATGACTTTGTGACAAGTGCATAACAACCTTACCCCCACATGCTCTCCCAACAAGAGGGGCCATAAAAGGAAGTTTGGGAAAAGAATAATCAATGGATTCCTTAAATATGTTAAGTGTACAAGGAAGAGAGTTGAAGTACAAGATGTGAGAGAAGATAACTAAAATCTATGCAGCCACCTTGTCTGAAATAAATATCTTGTCCTTAAGAACATCCATGTTCAGCAAGCCAACTTCCCTAAGAGATTAGAAAGGGAAAATAACTATTTACAACCACATTGTCTGAAATAGATGTCTTGTCTTGAAAAACATCCATATTCTGAGCAAGCCTAATTCCCTAAGAGATTAGAAAGGGAAAACAACTATTTTTCTTTGGGATTGCCTAGTTCCCCCAATTCTCCCATGCATGCAAATAGAAATCACCTTGCCATTGAATTTTTATACCCACAATTCTCCCATGCATGCAAATAGGAATCACCTTGTCATTGGATTGTTATACCCACAATTCTCCCATGAATGCAAATAGGAATCACCTTGTCATTGAATTGTTATACCCACAATTCTCCCATGCATGCAAATAGGAATCACCTTTCCATTAATTGTTATACCCAGAAAGGTTAGAACGGATGACCACACATCTAGTGCAAAAGGAAAAAGAAAAAAGAAGTGTCTAACTTTCCCTCAGACTTCTTACATAAGGGGCACCAACTAGGCCCTCTAATCCCTTGCTTTCCTAGATTGTCTTTAATTGGAACATTGGTTTTCCAAAATACAACATCGGAAAAGATGAGCTTTTGCATCACATTTCAATTTTCATAGTTTTTTTCACAAGCATGAGATATTTTCAATTTTTCTATCTTTAATTTAAAAATGTTATTGTTTTTTTAATACTTTTTGTTTAATATATACATTTTTTAATAATAATAATTACATAACATTTACACACAAAAACACCTATTGTTATCACTTGATATGGCAAAGAAAATAAAATTTAAGATATATATTTGGGACGATTAATTACAATTATTTTGATAAATTTTATTACATAAATAAATAATATTATAATATTCTCTTTAAAAATTAAAATTTTAAATAAAATTAACTTATTTAAAAATCAAGTGAAATATATTTTAAAAATAAATAATTACTTTAAAACAATCTTATAACTACTTTTACATAAACAACAATACCCCATTAATATATATTTATACATGGGCCAATACCCCATTAATATGTTTTTATACATAAACCCATGTGCTCTATCTAACCCGGCTCACACTTGCAAAACCTGTGAGGGTACTAAGGATATTGTTTTTTTGTTTCCAACTAAAAATATTTTATGAATATTAGAAAAGAGAAAGCAATAAAAATACGAGAAGTGGGTAAGCTTGGCGATGGCTGGTGCTTCGCTATTAATACGAGAAGTTGAAATATCATTTTTTTGGTATGCCATGCGATGACATATCTCACGATGCAATGGTTGATGCTCCTTTACAGACACTGAACATCGATATGGACAAATACAACTCCACTCCAGAACAACTGGTATGTTATCAATAGCCAACACTGAAATTTGGAATTATAATGATAGTAGAAATCTTGAATTAGTGTGCTATCAATAGCCATGAGATGCCATAAAGGAGTATTGAGATGCCGTAATGCAGTATTTGAATTAGTGGGCATCTTTTACAGATAGGGGGAAGTGATTCAAAAGGTGAGATGAACAGTAACAGTAGAGAGCTCGGTAAGACCAAAATAGATGGTGAGTATGACAACGACAATGTAGTGGAGAGCGGATCAGGAAATGAAACAAGGAAGCATTATCACAGACTTACTCCACAGCAGCTACAGGAATTGGAGCGGTAAGTTATGAAACTACTCTTGTTTTACTTGCTTTCCTTATAAATATATATTTTTTAAGAGTTGTAGGTTGAAGAATTGTTTTTGCATTGATCTTTAAAATTTGCTAGAATTGGCTAGAATTTTTTTGATAGTGGAAATAGACTCAAACCATCAAAAATCTCTAGAACACTTAGATAACTATAATTTAGATTTACCAGATTTTCTTAAAATCAAAAAATATTTTAATTAGACACTTAGTTTTCCCGATGAAGTATTAGTATTGGTAGCGTACAGGTTTTTCAATGAATACTCGCATCCGAATGAAAATCAACGTCTACAGCTTAGCAAAAAGTTGGATCTTACGCCTTCCCAGATAAGGTTTTGGTTTCAAAATCGTCGCTCACTTATTAAGGTATGCATTTTTTTTGGGGGGTTAAAACACTCTGCACAAAGTCATCAAGAAATTATTTTTCTTTTACTTCAGTTCACTCATACTCATCACTTGTAATACTCTTGGATTGGTTAGACTAAACTACTGCATCAAGATAACGTAACTTTGAGGGGGGAGCAGGAAAGACTTGAAATGGAAAACCGATCTCTTAAAGAAGCAATGACGAACGGCAGCTGTTACAATTGTGGAGGACCTTCGATTCTCGCGGAGATGCCTTTGGAAAAGCGACAACTGTGGATTGAGAACGTGAGATTAAGAATTGAGGTTTGTGTACACTACCATTTAAACATTATTTAGGTTTGAAATATTAATATTGAAGGGCATTTTCGGAATGTAACGGTTTCTTACATTCATTAAAACTAAACAGTTTCCTACATTTACTTTGGAAACGGTTTTATTTTTTTCCAGAAGAAAGGATAAGATACTACATATATCACAGATTTGTTATCTTTTCTGTTATGTCATCTTTCATTTTCTAGAGAAATTTTCAAACAAAAACAGTGAACACAAATATTTCTAAAAGACTATTACATCTTTAGGTCAGTAAAATCCGTCTTTTTCAGTTCCTACCTGGCATAGTTTGGATACCACAAAATTGAAGAAATATGTCAGTAAAATCCATATTTTCCAGTACCTGCATGGCATAGTTTGGATACCACAAAATTCAAGAAAAATATAGAAATCCTGTAGAAGGTCAAAATAAAATTGAAGAAAAATATAGAAATCCTGTACACTGTCAAAATATATCAGAAAAAGACAGCGTATATGGCACCACATTCCAATCAAAGCCTGCCATCTTTGCCTATATCCTCTGACCATTGTGATTTTGTCCACCTATTCCATCCAGTATAGTCGATAGAGCTTGCATTGAACAGAACCCATGAACAAAGGATGAAAAAAATACTTTACCCTCTTTTTGTTGATTTTTCTTTTAATTTTTTTTAGATAGCATATTATCTATCCAGTTCTATTTATATAATATCCCGTTCTATTTTATATATATAAGTGATCAAAATTCACAATCTGAAAGTATCTTATCAAGATTTTAATGAGGGCCAACCAATTTTTTAAAATTGAAAAGTTGAAATTATTGTTTCCCTTTACCTAGTCAATAATCCCTTTACAATCTCTATAAATCTAAATGTGATCAATGCCAAATCATTTTGGAGCAACGAGTACCCCACAAAACAATGATCTCTGCTCTGCTGTTTGACGGGTGCCTTCTTCCCACCAAAAGTGGTGACATTTTTTGGGCTCAACATAGATCACTTAGATCACTGCCTCTCATGCACAGGTCCTCCTAGAACTTACCCCATAGAAGAACCCTTCCCATACCTCCCTGACTCCGAAGCTATGTAACCTTTGTTTGGAGGAATGGGGCTTACTTTATTGAAATAAGCAACGGTATTAATGATGTCTTCATGTGATTGACATAGCTTTTCTAAAAAATTCAAAGGTATTGTCTTCTCCATAAAGTCCATAAACAAAAGTAGTGTCCTAAATTTTTATCTTTTAACCAAGCTTAATGTATTTTAACAACTAGTGCCTAGGACCCTTTTCTTCAATATTATAATGCCATGGCCTGAGCATAATGACAAATACAGAAGAACTGATTAATCTCCTCTTCCCTTGCCCAACATAGTATGCACATGCCTGGACGAGAGAATCCCCTTCTAAGGAGATTATGCCAAGTAAGGATGCGTTTGTAAAAAAACAGCCAACCAAAACATTTTAATTTAAGCTACATCTTTCACTTCCAAAACCCCTAATACTGCAGATAAGGTCCCTTCCCACAATAAATAAAAATTCATAGATATCTTTTACCACCGGCGGATACCCTTTGCATAGGAAACCTTCCCAGCTCATATAATCCTCATTGTTGTTGAGGGTGATCCCTACATGCCTCAGACTCTATACGTAGTCCCTCCATTCCAGCTCTTGGAAGCCATGAAAACCCAACTCTTCACTAATTAACCATTCTTACCCATTCAGAAACCATTCCTACTCATTCAAGTTCTGATGGCTCATTTTACATATCTGATTTATATGTACAAAGTGCACATTGTGTAATTTGTTAATAATCTGCAGCGATAATATATGATTACCATACATACCCACCATTGCATAAGACCAATTTGGGGCATCACCTACATTTCATCGAAGCTGACCCAACAATAATGCTTAAACCAAGAATATGCGAACATGCTCTTTCAAGTGGAAGAAATCTGTAACTTTTTTATAGCTCCACCACAAACCCAAAAGGTAAAAGACAGACCGAACAAATATTTGTGCTACAGCCCACCACAAGTGTTTTTATTAAGAGAGCCTTGTTAAAAGATCCACGGGACTAGGTGCGGCTTGCGTTTCATACATTCCTCTTTATTTATTTGTTGTTTCAGGGTACTGATTGGAAGTTAAGCTGGGCTTTAAACTTATATTTGTCATTTAGTCTTTACTTTCAGTAGTAATTATTTGTTTTTCTTGCTAACTGTGGTTTGGTTTGACAGTGGTTTGACAGTGAAGACTGTGCTGTTAAGACTCTTATGAAAAGTCACAGGTTCTAAAAACTGTGCTGTCAAAACACTCTCGATGAAAAATCATCAGTTCCAATCACTAAAAAAAGGCATAATAAATATCCTCATAAAGCAAAATTATTTTTGTTTCTACGAAAGTGAAATTAATCCTTTTAATGAGAAAACTCAGAGATTATGCAAAACAAACTTCTCCCAACTATGACATTGCGCCCATGTGAATTTGAACGGGGAATATTCGGAAGATCAGCATTGTAACTACTAACTATATTATTGAAGACTGCGGTGTTCATTTTTGGTTTGTATGCGATCCAATTTTATTGACGTTCATTTCTGAAAATAATTATACTGTATTCGTAGGTTATGGAATATTATTGTGTCTGACAAAAATAATTGTGCGTTTCTTTTCTCGATTGTCCAGCTGGAGAGAGTTGCTGCGATTGTAGAAAAAATGCGTGGGAAACCATTCACACAAATGGCATCACTTTCTCCTGTACACGATGCTTCTCCGAGTTTGATAACTGGTAGCGCTGATGTCATCAATCTTGATAGCCTGCATTCCACTGTAAATCCCAATTTCAATTTCCTCGACCAAGTGGATGTTGGAGGTCGACCCGGAAGTCCAAGAGGAATCGACAAATCCTACGCAAAAGAACTTGCCGTGGAATCCATGAATGAACTCATCAGAATGGTTCGACTTCAACAACCTTTCTGGATCAGAAGTCCTCACAATGGAATAATGGAAACGCTCAACTATGATGAGTATTTTCGTCAATTCCAGGGGATACCGAAACGGCTGGGATACCGAACTGAGGCAAACAGAGATGTTGGCACTGTGCTTATGAATAGCATGAATCTGGTGGAGATATTTATGAATTCGGTATGTAAGCAAACAACCACAATTTCATCTTCTTGCCTACTTTATTGGTAATTTCTAACTACTGCTACTGTACACACAATTGAACTAACTAACTGAACTTTTGTATACAATTTAGAACCGTTATTCCGAAATGTTCTCATCAATTGTTTCCAGAGCCACGACCTTGGAGGTCTTATGCGATGGTGTAGAGGGTACCATGGACGGCCAACTCCAACTGGTGTGTTATCTTTTTTTTTACTTTTCTAAAGTTTAGTAATAGTCTCTAGGATTGTTTTTATATTTGTGAAGCTAATTATACTAATTTCTTTATCGATGTATAGGGTAGAACCTCATTAGAAATATTGAATGTCATGTCATAACAGATGCATATGGAGCTGCATGTTCTCTCACCGCTTGGTCCTGTTAGAGAATTCTATTTCTTAAGGTTCTGCCAGCAGATTGATGCAGGAGTTTGGGTCGTCGCAGATTTTTCTGCGGACAGTTTAGTGGAGAACTCAATTCCGATGAATTGCATGAGGCAGCCATCAGGATTAATAATTCAAAACCTCCCTGGAAATTGTTCAAAGGTAAATGCTCACACAATAATTATATTATTCCATGTTATGGCATTGATATCCATGCTGCCTTGGCTACAGTTTTTCATTGCAGAATGACTGATTTAAATGTTTATAACAGGTTACATGGGTAGAGCACATCGATTATGACGATAGAGGTGTGCCCAACCTGTATCGTTCTGTGGTCAACTCCGGATTGGCATTTGGATCTCAGCGTTGGCTGTCAACTTTGCAGCACAAGTGCGAGTGTCTAGCTCTCATTGAAATTAATGCACATATCACTGGTAAGCATTCGACAACTCATGAAAATAAATGCAGATATCATTTTATTACACAGTATGAAGGATCTATTTCATACTGCTTGTTCAGTTCTTTTTTCTTCAAAAAAATTATCTTTTGGATGAGCTTTCCCAGATCCCAGAGGCCCGCAAAGCTTGCTGAAGCTTGCTCAGCGAATGACGGTTGACTTCTGTGGTAGTCTGAATCCATCGATGGTTCACAACTGGGCTACGTTATCTGGCAACGGTGGTGATGAGGATATTCGAGTGTCCACACGGAAGAACATGGAGAACGCTGAGTTTCCTGGCAACGTTGTTCTCTGTGCTGCCACTTCAGTCTGGCTTCCCATTACTCCTCAGGAATTGTTCGATTTCCTGCGAGATCTGAAACGTCGAAGCCAGGTTAAACGAGTCATTCTTCACCCAATACCTAATAAATAGAGTTGACCCAGCGATTAACTTTTATATAATACTAAGATATACTGCCACTAACATTTCAAGATCAAATAATGCAGTGGGATAGGCTCTCTACCGGCGAAACAAAGCAAGAAATAACTCGCATTATGAAGGGACAAGATCCTCGGAACAGTGTTAGCCTCCTCGCATCAAATGTAAGTGTTGGCGCTTCATGCTGCACAACAGTATAGATACCCATACCACCCCATACCATTTTTGTATATTGACTTATTCTATATATGTAGAAATATGTTTGTCCTGCAATCAATGCCATCACTACTGCATGAATCTTTGCAATCCATGGCATGAATCTTTTACCCTATTATTACTATCTCTCAATTCGTTTACTTCAATATTTGCAGGGTATCAATACGAGTCAGACAACATTTATTTTACAGGAGTGTTGCGCAGATGCTTCGGGGTGTATTATTGTTTATGCTCCTGTAGATATGACTTCCATGGATGTACTGAGGCATGGAGGTGAATCTGATCATCTTTCTGTTTTGCCATATGGCTTTGTAATTTTCCCAGATGGGCTTGGGCTTGGTAAACAGCCCCAAATTGGAAGTACCTTAAGCAATATAAATAGAGAGGGATCTATTTTGACAGTTGCATTCCAGATATTGTTAGCCAATAGGGAAACACCCATGCCTGCCATTGAAGATGTGCAAGTGGTGCAACGATTGATCTCCCACACATTACAGAAAATCAGATCAGCATTGATTTTGGAAAATGCTTGACAGAATCGGGCTATTATGTTCTTACTATTGCACAATTTTGATGTGATTTATATTTCGCCGTTTTCTTATTTTTCTGTTCCAATCTTGATGTGATTACCTGCAATCACAATTTTGATGTGATTACCTGCAAAACAATATCACAGGATGGTGGATGAGGTGATGATGGACATCAGTAATGTTGGGCTGAAATAGGTCAGGGTAGCCAGCATTCAGGTTTTCGGAAAGACATTCTCAGATTCTCTCTGATGGAGGCCGATAGCAGAATGAATTGCCAGAGCAACTGGCAATCCTTGCTTCGGTTATGCATTTGACTCCCTTGCCAAGTGGTAAAGTACAACCATACACCAAAAATCCCTATGAAAGGATGGCTGATGAGGTGATAATGGATATCAATAGCAGAATGAATTGCCAATAGCACAATGAATCCTTAATTAGGTTATGCATTCCGGATTCAAGAGTCCTTGCCAAGTGGTAAAGCACGATTATACACCAAAGGGATGGTTGGTGAGGCTATGATGGATATCAACAATGTTTAAATTTAGTTAGTCTGAGATTTCATTTCATCTTGAAATTATAAATGCCATTAGATGTCTTCGATTCAGTTGGAGTCTGAAATTGTCTAAGCTATGTGGTAACTAAATTTGCATTTTATTTCAGAATGTCTTCGTATTTTAGATTTGGTTAATGGTTTGGAAATTTTTTTGACAACCGTTAGTTTCTTAGTTTGCGAAAATATATTTTTTTCATTGGATTGGTCTGCTGACATTATGTAACATTTAATAATTATTATTTGAATGGTTTAAACTATTAAATATTTTTATCTTTAGAATATAAAAATTATTTGTAAAATATTATTATTTATTTAAAATATCAAAAATACTAAGTCATCAGTAGATTGGGATTACTTGATGGGAATTAAACTCTACAAAAATTAGATTAGGATATGAATGAACCTCTAACCAAAAAAAACAAACTAGCTGGTTTAAACTATTCAATATTTTTATCTTTATAATATAAAAATTATTTGTAAAATAATATTATTTATTTAAAATATCAAGAAAAAAAACTTATATGCTGAAATTTTGTCATAGTATTTTCTCAACTTGTTATATTAATTTATTAATTTGAAATATATATTACTCAAAAATAGTTGTAAATTCTATATTTATGTATTTGATATTTTATTAGCAATGTTTTAAATGTTTCATTTTTTATAAAATTTAATATATTTGGATATGATTCTAATAAATGAACTTCTTATATGTTTCTATATTATTTAGTTTCATTTCATTTATATACTAGCAATTGCACCACATGTTACAAAGTAAATTCCCTAAGGTGGTAGCATAGGAAAAAGTACCAAAGAAGAAAGAAGAAAAAAAAATATGCAATTTAGTTTCTTTACTATCATTACTGTGAGAAAAACTTTGAAATTTAAACTTTACATAAATGAGCTACAACAATTAGGAAGGATGGTAGTTTGTGGAATCACATCAATATCTGATTTTTCATAAGTATGTTCACTAATAATGTGTTTTTCTTCAGAATGTCTCTAGTATGTACCTACCAACTGCAAAAACCAATAAAGGTGAATGTTGTCTTGTGGTCTAGGGGCACATTACTACCATGGTGTCACGAATAGGTAAATGGAAGGAAAAATGAAACAAAATCTTGAAAGGTCCTTGAAAGCATTAGAAACACTATAGTTGGAAACCCAAGCCACACATTTATTTATATATGAAACCAACTGTGATATGGTTCACTACCAATATGTGACATGGTGTCAGGCTTGTGGTATTCCAAGCAAAACTGGAAGTGATATAATGCACTACTAATAAGTAGATTGATAGTTTTTTTCCAATACTATGCCATGCATAGATTGGGATTACCTTATGGGAATTGAACTCTAAAAAAATCGAATTATGTGATAGGAATGAAACTCTACAAAAACCAACTCGTTTATAACTCATAGGTCTATGACCATCTTAGTTAGTCACATCACTTGGATTGTAAATTTATAATTAACCAATACAACAATATATAAAAGTTTATAATTAACCTTGGCAGTTAGTCAAATCAATTGCAGTTTGATTATCAACCAATACACCAATGAAGAAATTTATTAAATCACCCACCTCTTTAGAAAAATATTTCTCTACAGAACGTATCATTTGTTGTGCTCACAAATAAACAAATTATGGAGCAGTAGAAGGTTACTCAGAAATATTTCGAAGACATAGAAATGTAACTTTCCCCCTAATTCCATATGTTCCAAATTGAAAGAAATACACAATTTTACATGTGAAAATCATAATGAAATTATTAAAACTAATAAAGTATTGCCCTAAATGTATTCAAAATTATCAAAAATAAAGTAGAATAAAGAAGGACTACAAATGTGAAGCAAACGTGCCTCTTTAAGTCTTAGGTTTGTAACCTAAATTGAAAATAATACCAAAGGTTCATCAATTCTCAATACTCTTTGAAGAGTGAAGCTTTGAAATGAATCTTGGTAGTTTCTCTAATAAACAATGTTCTCTTAAAAATATCACCATTATCTTATATTTTTGGCAATTTTCCTCAAACTCAACCAAACAATAATCCATATTCAATGCCTCTTAATTACTAAAACTTTAAATTAACTGTCGTAGTTAGTCACATCACTTGCATTGTAAATTTATAACTAACCAATAGAACAATGTATGAAGGTTTAAAATTAACCTTGGTAGTTAGTCAACTCAATTGCAGTTTGATTATCAACCAATACACCAATGAATAAATTTATCAAATCACCCAACTCTTGAGACAAATTTTTTTCTACAGAAAGTATCATCCCTAGTGCTCGCAAATAATCAAATTGTGGAGCAGTAAAGGTTACTCATAGAGATTTCCAAGACATAGAAATGTAACTTTCCCCCTAATTCCATATGTTCCAATTTGAAAGGCATACACAATTTTACATGTTAAAATCAAAATAAAACTATTAAAACTAATAAAGTATTGCCCTAAATGTATTCAAAGTTATCAAAAATAAGGTAGAAGAAAAAAGGACTACAAATGTGAAGCAAGCTTGCCTCTTTAGGTCTTAGGTTTGTAACCTAAATTGAAAAGAATACCAAAGGTTCATATCCAAATCCGTTTACTCGCGACTTTAAGTATCTCAATTCCTTTACCTTGGACAAATAAAAATGATGTCTCAACCCCTTAGATTGGAAAGGAAGAAATCAAATCACACTTTGAAAAGTACAAATCAAATATTTTATTGCATGTTCCTTCCACTTTTATTATGTTTCTAAGTCTACGAATTCTCAATGACTTACAAACACTAATACAATTGATCACCATTTTTCTCAACAAATACGTAGGATATTTTGAATTTTAACTTCATTAATTGAGAGAAAAATGCTTTCGAACTAGTCACATTGTTAGGATTAGGTCGACCTAATCCTAACAATGCGATTAATTTGAAAGCATTTTTATCTACATTATGGATCACAAAATTCTTATATCTAACTTCATTAATTGAGTCAAAAATTAAGATATACATTTTATGAAACATATTTATGCTTCCAAAATTTTCAAATTAGTATATTAGGTAACGTTTTTTCAAAAAACTCCCCAACATAACTCGAACTTGTCAATTTGAATCTACTCTCCTTTCTTCTCCTTTTGATAACCGATTTTCATAGATATTTGTAGTGATATTAGTAGCAAACTTGGCTTGCACTCTTAAATTTAAATTTGGCAACCCATTTTCATGTTGATAGTATACAATACCACTCATTCCAAAACCAAAGACCTACAAAAATCGAAAATGACACAAGAATATATGATCCTCTTCTCTATTTAACTCATCTATTATTTCACTTATATCCTACACAAAAGGAAGATGACACAAGAAGACATGATATTCTTCTAAGCTATACATTGAAGGAAATGAGCAGGAAAAAATAAAAATGGATTAAACTAATTGCTGTAAGTCGTTCAATGTCATTTCCCATTGCATTTGACAGTGAACGCATTTATTTAGAATCAACCATTACTTAATAATGGTAATAAAAGGAGTCAGGTAAATGTGTTTATTATATTAATTAAAAGCATCAAGAACTATGAGGAGTCAAATTCTTAGTGAGAGATGCGTGTAAAAGAAACTAAATGTGATTTTTTGTTAGCACAAATACTTAGTGAATTTATAGATTAAGGAAAGAGATTAAGATAGACACAACAACTATAGCCTCCAATGTTGCAAGCCATGTTACAAACTATCAAATTCCATCCATTTTGATACAAATAATTTTTTGTGTTCAACTCACGGATAATTTTTGGGTACAAGTAAAAGAAAAGTATAACTGCACAACATCATCGTTTTGTATGGTGTCATAAATTTTACAACTACAAAATCTTTTTCATGGTTTCCTAGACAACAACAAGGATACATAAGTACCATGTGTGATGTAATTAAAGTTGTAATTAATTATTTGAGAAAAGAAAAGTAAAATCCTCCTTTGAAGTGATTTCCCCTTTGGGGTTTTTCTAGGTAATGTTCGATAAAGTAGTGGCCTCTAGAAGATTGGAGGACCAATGCATTCAACATGAACATTGCTAAGCACTCTTGATCCAAGTACCAAAAAAATGCTAAGGGAGGGTTTTGATATTTACTAAAAATGTGACATAACCATCCCTATATCTCGTAGTATATAAGAAAACAAAAATCAAAATGTTCCATCTCAATCTCTTCTATATGAAAAATAGAAAATCTTATTCTCTTGAGGAATATATTATTTAGCCTCTACGAAAGCCTATGTAACACCACTCAAAACTAGCCCAGAGATATATTAGAATGCATGCATCTAGTGTCATAACAAGGCAATAAAAAAAAGAGGACATGTCTCTAATAAATGCATATAAGGTCATATTAGGCTTCTATCATCCTTGTGGGTGAAGAAATGAGACCTAGATATATTAATTGTATATGTCATCTATGATGAACGTGTTCATGACATTTTTATTCAACAAAATATGTCAAAGAACATCCAAAGTATACATGAAAATATGGAGGCAATCCATCATCCAAATTACCATAGCAAGACATGAGACCTTTGAAAACCAAAAACCTTTCGTGCTAGAAGAGAAGCACAAATTATGAGAAGGAATAGGCAGAGGTTTCCAACACATATTTCTAGGTTGAAAAGGTGGTCTAGTTGCATGCATTTCGAGACATTTAATCACAGTTTGATAGCCCATTTTTCAAGGAAGAAAAGAAGTTTTGTGAGCATGAATTTCAAGGAGAAATTTGTAGGTCAGTGGCACAAATTTCGAGGAAGGAAATTCTGAGTAGTAGATTGACTTTCAAGGGAAAATGGTATGTGAGTGAAATGAAATTCATGGTGTTGGTTTCAAGGATAGTGATAATTTTCTGAGCAGATAAATTATGTCAGTGGCACACATTCCAAAGTACTATTTGTTAGAAAATGAACAATTTTAAAGGACAATGGATCAATTTCATAGACAACAATGGGGAGAGATAAGTACCCTATGTGATTTAGTTAATGTTGTAATTAATTCTTTGAGAAAATAAAAAATAAAATCATCCTTGAAACTGGCTTTCCCCGTTCGGGTTTTTGCAAGGTCTTAAATTGACCAAAAACTAGACTCCAAAAATTTGTGTGTATAAGTAAAAGAGTAGTGGTAGCCTAGAAGTGTTCCTTTTTAATTTTATATTCATGTTATATAATCAATTAACCATGGGATGTGGGCATTAGACATGATGTGTAAAACAAACTAAAATAAGGTGGGGCTACAGGACACACAAGAATGTTCTACACTCGCTAGTGGGTATTATGGATCTAATTCTTGGAGCTTTTGTCTACTAAGAACACTGAATAAAAGGATGTGGTTGAACAAGGAAAGTCTGCTAAAGAAGTGGCCTATGGAACATTGGAGGACCAATTCCTTGCTCATGAACAATGATAAGGATTGTTGATCTAGGTACCAAAAAAATATGGAGAGAGGGTTTTGATATTCAGTAAAAAGGTGACATAACCATCCCTACTTCTCTTGAGGAGTATATTGTTCAGCCTCCACCAAATCCTATGTAACCCCACTCAAAACTATCCCAGAGATATCTTAGAGTGAATGCATCTAGTTTCAAAACAAGGGGATAAAAAAAAAAGAGAGGACATGTCTATAAGAAATGCATATAAGGTCACCTTAGGCTTCAATCATCCTAGTGGGTCAAGCTAATAGACTTGGATATATTACTTGTATATGTCGTCTATGATGAACATGTTAATAACATGTTTATTCAACAAAATATGTCCAAGAATATATAATGTATACCTGAAAATAGGGAGGAAATCCATCAACCAAATGGCCATAGCAAGATGTGAGACAGTTGAAAACCAAAAACTCTAATCTTGCCAAATAGGTGTAGTCAAGGAGATATGTTAAACTTGGAAACTAGGAAAAAATTCCACTTTTTATATCTCCTTTGGGGAATATAATTGCACTTTTAGAGAGGACCAAAATTGACCTAAATCTCATCGAATTTGGTTACGAAGAAGTAAAATTTTGAATTTATGTTTCTGTCATGTAAAATTAACAAGGTCAGACTCACCTATATGTTGGATCAATAAGCCCAAAAGTCACTTCTCTTGAATCCCACCAACTCATATATATTGAGGTGTCCTCAACCTCATTTCAATCATATATCTCACGAATCTTCTCTCTGAAATAGTCATAGATGATCCTCAACAAAGGAAGAAGGGTTTGGACATCATATTTTGTGGGCTATATTCCTTTGGCAGAAAGTCGAGGAAGTTTGGGCTATCATATATATGTTTTTGGCCAAGTTTATTCCATTTTGCATACCGAGGCGTCTCAGACATGAAACTACATTAGTTGAGGGAAATTTTGGTTATGTTCTGTACCATTTGATGTAGGGTTCTTCTCCTTGAAGCTAGCTTCATTCTACAAAATCTATTCAAGGTGAACCAGAGGCATTGTCTCCCATAAATCAAGAGGTAGTATGCATGTATGATTTCAATAAGCGCTATTTACTGAATTCTCTTGAATGTTGAAGTTTGCGAGGCATATTATAGGTCTATAAATAGCCCTGGTTAGCAGAAGAATGTGGGATAATTATTTTGAATTGAAATCGTAGTCAAGGAAGGATTATAGGAGCATTGGAACATGTATGTTGAAGCTGGTCATCAAACCCTAACCGGATCAGAAGAATTCTAAGCCTCTATAATAGTAAGCCTCAAGTCTATGAGGGCTCAATTTTCCTATTCAAGAACATCGTTCTTTTTTACCAACTATTTACCTAAAGACAAGGACATTGAATCTTCAAATTTCCAAGTCAATTTGACCTTGATATATTGTACTCTCTCTCTGTTGAACATTTGGTATTAATAATAAGAATATTTAATCAAGGGTTTCCACGCCTCGAGGTTTTTCCCTGGCTTGTGCCATATTCATGTGTCCTCTTGTCTTCTCTTGTCCTTTGTATTATTTATTTATTCTTGCCTCAATGTGATAATAATATTTTTTATTACTTCTAGTAGAACTAGGTTGATGATTGGTCTATATGAAAATTTGAATTAATTTTTTGCAAGAACATCTTAATCAAAATTTAACATGGTATTAGAGGTAGGTAATTTCAAGCCCAAGCAAGAGTAAGATCAATAACTAATTATGTGTGGGATATTTTATTGCTAAGTTCAATCATATAATTTTGATAAAAGATTTTTCTAAGGTTCGTATGGTTCAGTTCAAAGTCAAATTTTGCCTATGATATATGGTAGCTTCACTTGGTTAGCTCAGATACCATATCTAAATGGCTTGGCATAGGGGCCTATCATCACATAAAAGAGATTATTAATTTCGCATGGCACAGATCATTAAATATGCATGGCACAAGATTTTTTTATGACATATCTATTATGAACATGAACATAAATTATTTGTGATACCTCTCTTAAATATCCTCGGCCTCTGTGGAGATCAAAATACATTACACGAGAGGGTTTTTCGTAATTTTACTTACAATTGTTTTTGATATTTTGGGGTGTCCCATTGGTTTATTAAAGGAAGGAAGTCTCAGCCATATAGGGCATTATTATCTAAAGCAAAAGCCTATTATTTTAGCTAGTGGATATATTTTACTTATTGTTGGACTAGAAGAGACTGAAGGTTAGTAGAGGAGTTTTAATTGCTTCCTTAAATTTTACTAGGCCCTCATCAGGCATCAATTCTATGCCATTATAGAAAAAACCATATTGCAAATCCATTATGGTGTTTAACATATGATCTAGGTTGAAAACAAGAATATTAAAAAAGACTACATCTGTAGTTAGGTCACTTGATATTGCTTGCAGCCCTAGTCTTGAAAATTAATTCTTACATCTGTAACATGAAGGAACATAATGCTTAAAAGGAGCTTTTGTTATGTGAGTTTTGTTAGAGGGGTCAGTCATATGATTTTTCAAGACTGACAAATATTATTTCAGCAGTTTGATCTTCCTTTTTAAGCCCTAAGCCTTATCCTCTAAAGTCTTAGGCTCCCTTTCTGGAAGGTGTATACTTGTCTTTGCAGCTTCTTTTCATGAATAAGAAAATTGGAAGACCGTGCCATTATTTCTAAAGGTTTTTTGTTCAATTTCATGAAGCATATGTGAAATCAATTAGAATCTGGATTTCCTGAGCATAACTACATACCAGTGATAATTATAAAAATAAAAGGGTGGATGATCTGCTAAAAATATTCGTCCCACATCCTCAGTAATTCATATACAAAATTATATTCCTGAAGAAAAGATGATTATAAGTCTAAAGCATGTTCAAATACATGTTTGATAACTCTATCTAAGTTGACATACAAGGGTTATTTTGAAGTTTCTAAAATCTACAACACAATGAATTTTTTGATTCAAACCTACAAAGGTATGGTTCATTCTCTTTAAATTTTTGTAGCCATAAATCATATAGTGTTTTTCTATAATCTAGATCACACTAAATTTAAAGTACTAAGTCTAATCCATTGTTGCACGATCTTTCCCCCCGAAGGATCCAAGGACAGAACCGTGTCCCGTGTGGATCCTTGGGTGATCCTTCAGCGGAATCGTGGATTTGAAAATCCAATCTGTGGTTCTGTTGTTTTGAGTCAATTCATGGAAATATAGAACCACGCAAGCCTGATCCATGGTTAAGGATTCTGGATTTGTGAATTTGGAAAATAATCTGCTACAAATTTGTGGAGTGTTGGGCACAGATCCACGCAGATCACCAGTAGATCTAGAGGGAGATGGGCAATTCCACGGGGTTATAATTTTTTTTTTCTTTGACTTAAGTTGTGTTGGGGATTCTCAGAAACTCCCAAGGTGCTCCCTTAATGATACTTACATTCTTCCTAGATGATCCCTCATGGTAATCTTAAATTCTTGAACTTAAAAGGATGAAAATGAAAGATAAAAGAGACGGTAATTCTATTTTATCTTTCATTTTCATCATTTTACTTAAAATTTTAATATTACCATGAGATGACTAAGGATGTTTGAGAGTGATTCTAGACTCTTCTATCCTCATATGGAGAAAATATAATTTCATATCCTATTCAAAATTCAACAGACTTAATAGTTTTCAGGAATTCAGGATCAATGAGATTGTGACTTTTCATTAGATTATATAATGTATGAGGGTATGTGATTGGAATTTAATCAAGAGCACCAAGCCCTCTATGTGCTCATGTACCCTAGTGTTGGTGGTGTTAATTTTTGAAATCCTTTGTCATGGCCTTACCAAAACATTACCTTTCAATCAAGTCCAAATCATTGATCAAGTAGGTTAATATTTTTCCACCATATTTTAAGGCTTGGATTACGTAGTTTCATCAAATTTGGGTAATGTTGACTAATATCCCTATAAAATTGAGGTAGAGGCAAAGAATAAATAAGAGGAGAAGAATATAGATTCTATATGGTTGATGCTCGAATAACTAACCATTGTTGTACAATGGATGCCATAAATATCATGATTTTTATACAAATATGCATGTTTTCACATCTTATACAAATATGCATGTTTTAAAAACAAGATAAATTAATATATATTTATATATATATAGTAGAGGCTTCTGAGACACTTAAACTTCCTATATTTTTGGAAAATAATGCTTCCATGTATGTTCTTCCAAAAAACATCCCTGCTTCATCCTTGCTTCATGCAAAATTGGTATAAACCTCCAACAAATAAGTTTTTATTGTAAGTTGTATTGAAGCAATAGTAAACAAGTTTCCAAAACACATATTTTGGCATTTATAAAATCTTCAAGTATTATTTGATCTCGTTTATTATAGAAATAGAAGAACTTCAATATTTTGTTTTGTCGATTTTCAAAAGTTGATTTAAGAATATCTCTTTATAGAATTTCTCCTTGTAATTTCAAATATTTCTAGAGATAGAGGCACAAATTAGTAGCATATATTTTTAGGGCATCAATTGATCTACAAAGATACTGTATCAAGTCATATCGGGGCATCTGCACATCAAGGAAGTCATCTACAGGCAGCGGTAGTAGCATATTTTTGTTGTAGTATATAAGATATTCAATCAAATAAAGATTTGATCATGTACAATTATTATTACATTTTGCAATCATAAAGTAGCTTGACTTACTTAGGTGCAAGTGATTCTATACTGCTTTTGAAATCTGTTAGAGAATGTGAGAGAGTTCACCGATGTATTGATGGGATTTGGTTTGATATCATATCATCTCAAACATGAGGAGAAAATTGATGAAAGCTTGGATTTAGAAATGAAGAAAGAATTCATAAGGATCTATATGGATGACTTTGGCACCTTGATTAAAGGAAAAATGACAGGAAAAGTAGCAGGTTTTAGATAGCTCAATTATTACGATTTTGGAAGGTCACTTTCCCTATCTTTCTAGGGAGTTATGGGCTAGCCATGTTGATTGTACTGTAAGGATGCAAGTATTGAAGATATTTGATTAATGACCCTCTTGTTTATCAACATAAGAGGGAGTTTACTTTTTTAAGTCAAGATGGAAGACATATCATTCATGCATTATTCCCTACACTTTAAGGTCTGATGGAAATGTTGATGGTCTACATGTGTATATCTTGTAAGATCCCTGGTGTTATTTATCAAAAACCTTATTAGTCATATGTCTATCTATGAAAACTATGAGTCGTTGTGGATGAGCTTATCATATTGGAAAATCACTTATTCATATATCTTTGTGATTCTATTATCTATAATTTGAAATACACTGCTGGAATCTAGGATTCCATTTTCTCATGTTGTCTTGATTGACAGTGTGATGAAGGAAAGAACACATCTAGTTCTTTATAAATTTATTCTATTTATCTAGAAGCACTATTTAGGCTGGATATATATATCAGTAAGCTTGGATTAATATGAATTCATTTGAGCTAGCTCTTCAGTGATTTGTTTTTGCACACCTTCGTTGTATATTGCATAGGAATATTCCAAGAATCTAGTATTTCACATACCACTTTGTATGGTACAACAAAGGACTTACTTGTTTGATGACATGTTTAAGTGGACAGATTTCATGATCAACAGGTTTTCTGATGAGCATTGTGCACCCTGAAAAGACAATTTTAGGTTGTGGTCCCCTTGAGTAAGAGGGAGTAATACCAGTCAAATATTTTCTTCATCAGGATATGAAAAAAATAGAGGATTACAGAGTGATGTCAGGATCTCTGCTATAAATCAATATGTTTTCTATATAAAAATCTATATGCTGGTAAATGAAGCTATGAGGCTCCCATTCATATTGTTAGTATGAATCTTTATTCAAAATGTACGAAAAAATACCACTTTAGCTACGCATAACTTATAGCCCTAACAGCAGAAATGACTGCTAAAATCTTCAGATCTGCAATTAGATTATCAAGAAAAATGTTGCAAAAATCTAGATCTATGCATTAGAAGACATTAAACAGTAGAAAAATAAGATTTACTCCATATATCCAATATACAAGATAGGAATATATCCAACGAATATTTTTATTAATGGCACTTGGGAGAAAAACAAAAGAGGGTGTTCCCTGTTCTCCTCAATAGGATGGGTTCTTGTGAGTCCTCAACACTTCAGATTTAGAACTTCTCTCTCTTGTTGGTGTAGAAAACCTAGAAAAAAATGGAAAAGTATGGCTATGGTTGTGGATCAATAGCCAGACCAAGTGTCAAGATCCAGAGTGATCTTTAGGCAAAAAAATGTGACAAATGAATGGGAAAACCCTTCTATTTATAACAAAATATTGAGTTAGTCTAGATCTTGGTGCTTAATTAAAATATTATTAACCAAATCTAGATCCAACTTTTATGGAATATTTTATTATATTTTTTGGAGGGAAAAGGAATTTGACTTGAGTCAAATCCCCTTATTTATAAATAATAAATAAATAAATGATTTATTTAATTATTTAAGGGTGAATTAGTCATATTTAACCAAGAATATTATTTAAATAATATTTAAACAATTATTCTTAGAAAATAATAAGATAAATAATGATTTATCTAATTAATTTCCTTGTTTTTGGTTAAATATAACCAGAAATATTAATTAAACTTCTGTTTAACTAATTATTTCTTGAGGAAAATCAAAAAAATGTATATTTATTTAATATTTTCTTATGGGGTTTCCTGTTTAGACCATAAACAACTTAATAAAGGTGATTTACTAAGTTATTTTCATAGTGAAAACAATTTTACTTGGAGTAAAATTGGTCTTACATAGTGTACTTGGGTCCATCTAACAATAATAGGTTAGATGACCAAAAAAATGGTGTAACAGATTGCCCCCCAGTGTGCGAGCATTAGAAGCTAATCGTATGACTGACGTACATTGTAAGAACTTAATCACTAGACATCGAAGAGGAAGTCAAAGAGAGAGAAGTATAAGGTAAACCAAAGTGCTGAAAGAACTAGACCCTGAGGAGGCAACTTGCAGGTGCGACATTTCTTTTTGAGTGAGTACCTGCTATAGGCAGCGGAGGAGGCATACCTATGCCCACCGAGGAAATAGTACAAACAATAAGGCGTCTGGAAAACCACAAAACGCAATAATAAATTATATTATGGCCTTAACATGAGCCAGATAAATAACACGATAATGAATCCCACATATATAGTGTGCCTGGGATGGCAGCCAGGACTTTGTACAATAATATCTGAGTACATGAGATATAAATACAACCGAGATGCCCATGAAAATAGGGAAGGGCTCTAAAAATCTGACTGATACATGCAAACAGAAAGGTGCTGCAAGCGGTTGAGGTCGACATCATCAAATGTATGGAGCTACACTGAAGGCTGTAATGAAGAGGTCATCTAAGTGTGTGCGGGGCTACCTGTAGGACCATCCCCTCATGAGGGTTGAGACATCTCACACACACCCGGGAATCACTGATGTCAGTTGCTGCATCACTGAACCATCGAGTATACGGATCTCGATCATGCTGAAAGGAGCTAGAGTTGAGAAACAATCAAGTCAAAGGGCAATAGGGAGTCTCTTCGCCTGATCCGAGGCACCGAACAAGAGTGGAAGCTAGAACCAAGTTACATTGCCCTCTATACTTGTCTTCTGGAATGAATGAGCTGATGTCAACAAAAAGAGGTCTGCCATAGGTGAGGCAATAAGGGATCCTCAACTAAGTGGTAGGTCCCTATATTACTATTATAGTCCCTTATTATTGCTGGTGTAACCCCCTTATTGTTATTATTGTACCCTTGTAACCCCCATTTTGTTATTATTGTACCCTTAAATTATTATTGTTAGGTCAGCTAGGATTACATTATGGCCCACTAGGATTACATTATGGCCCCATGGACTCCTATATATAGAAAGGAGGTTTTCTAAATTGTATCATCTAAGAATTGTTCATTCATGTAATGTATTAGAGGTTTCCCCCTCGAAGTGGCTTATTTCTAAGGCATTGATATCTCTTTTCTTTTCTTTTTGGAACTGTTTTCACAACATTTGGTATCAGAGCTTTGGATTCTAGGGTTTCACTGCTCTAAACAGGTCATCGTGGAATTTTTCATATAACTCTTTTTCTACGAAGGTTCAGAATATGAAAGTTAGGGTGCGAAGCTGAAATCCTGAGGAAACTCGTCAAAAAATTTCAGAGCTTGGTTCGCAATATTTTCGGAGATATGATCTGTGGAAGGTAGTGCGTTTTCAGGCTCACAAATTTCATCTCAAAGAGGTGATCGTGGGAAACGATTCATAACTCTCACTCTGAGCATCGGATTGGAGTGTCGTAAAAAGTGGTCATAAGTACACGGACTGTAGTTTCTTGGCTATCAATTTTAGAGCTGAAAGAAGAAAAAATGATACGTGGAAAGTCGTACAAGTTTTCTCTACTGAACCAGTCCATAATTAGGTCATTGTGGGAGATTGAACACAACTCTGTCTTGGAGAATCCAAATCAGGTCAGACCTATGGAATTAGAAAGAGAATTCATAGGGATAAATTTGTGCTGAAATTAAAATATTGAAGTGCTGCAATCACAGAGATAATCCAATTTCAATATCAAGCTCCTCAAAAGCAAGAAAAAGGTGTGTATTTTTTTTTTCCGAATTGCATAAGTCTTGTTTGAAGAATCAATTTGAATTGATTCCAAGGGCTTATTGTAGAATATATATCAGTATTGGGTTCTAAAATATTCCCTGTAAAAATAATTCAACACCCATTGAGCCTTTAGAAGGCTCTACAATGACTCATGAAGATGAATAATTGCAACATGATCTATCAAAATTACAAGAGCAAGTGCACCAAATTTCGCTCTCGCAAAGAGCAACAAAAAATGAAATGGAAGTTTTGAAGAAAGGCATGGAAGTGAAGATGGACGGTTTGAATAAAGGCGTGGAAGCTAAGATGGATGGCATGGAAGCTAGCATGGAAGCTAAGATGGATGACATGAAAGACAACATGGAAAACATGAAGAATGATCTAAAAGCAGACATGGAAGGTTTGACAAAGTTGATACAAGAAATGTTTCCTAATGGTGAAAAGATAGTAGAATAACCTCATGATGAGAACAAAATAAATGTTAATCGTGATTTCATAAACTCTAATGTTGGCGGGAAGAACCACCATATTCAGAAAATGGATATGAGGAAGTTTGATGGAAAGGATCCTGTAACATGGATACTACAGATGGAGCAATATTTTGATCTCCATAATGTGCAAAACACACAAAAGGTACGCATTGCAACTTTACATTTAGAGCAAAATACATTTGTATGGTATCGATGGCTTTGCTTCCGTAAAAAAATTGTCACTTGGTCAATTTTTACGGAGGAAATGATAGCACATTATGAGGATACAAAGAGCAACACCTTCTTTAGCCAATCGATAAATCTCAAGCAAAAGGGTTTAGTGGGGCAGCACATTGAGGACTTCCAAAAATTGAATATAAGGGTAACTGATATTCCAGAGGAACACAGGATTGATCTCTTCATAGGCACTTTAAAGGATAACATCCAACATGAATTTCACATTTTGGAACCTGATTCATTGGAGAAGGCATTCAGGTTGGCAAGAAAAGTTGAATGTGAAAATTATGGTGACAAGGAATCCTACTACTCAATTCTATAAAGAAGGAAGTGTTGCTACGCCTAGATTTCCACGACATACAAGGTTGACACCACAACAATTGGAAGAAAAAAGATTAAAAGGGCTTTGCTACAGTTGTGATAGCATATATACTAAAGGTCATAAGTGTGCTGAGAAGAAATTATTTTACATAGATTGTGAAGAGGAAGAAGAAAATGCACAAGAAGAGGATATACATCAGGAACCAGCCCTATAAGAGGAAGAAATGAATCTGACCATATCATGTAATGCACCGGAAGGAATTACCACTCCTCAAACTCTCAATATAGAAGGACATATCAAGAAGAAAAAGGTAATAGTGTTGATTGAATTAAGTAGCACCCATAATTTTATTCATTGTAAGGTAGCCAAGGAATTAAATTGTTTCCTATACCCAGCACCAGAATGTCAAGTGATGGTTGCAAATGGAGGAACTATAAATTTCTTTGGAAAATTCCATAATATCAAGCTAACCATGGGGGAATATGTATTGAATAGTCCAATGCTTTCCATTCTTATGGGAGGTGCTGATGTTGTACTAGGAGTACAATGGTTACAATCTTTGGGTACGGTAGCTTTTAATTTTAAATAACTTTTCTTCAATTTTTTTTCAAAAGGAAAGGAAGTCGAATTACGGGGTATTGCGGCGAAGCCAGGAAGGATAATAGGCTCTAATGTCATGAAAAAGCTTCTAAATAAAGAACAACGAGGCGTAATTGCACAATTATGCTCATTAGAAGTTCCAACATCAAAATCATCTATTTCTGCAGATCTCCAACAAGTCTTGGACAATCATTCCAAGGTGTTTGAAACTCCCAAAGGACTCCCACCTATTCGTGATCATGATCATGCTATTCATATGATTCCAGGAAGTGTTCCTCCAAACATCAGGCCTTATAGATATCCTTACTTCCAAAAGAGCGAAATTGAACGTATGATTGCAGAAATGTTAGAGGCGGGTATAATTCAACCTAGTCAAAGTTCTTTCTCTGCTCCTGTAGTATTGGTACACAAGAAGGATGGATCATGGCGAATGTGTCCAGATTATAAGGAGCTCAATAAGCTCACCATTAAAGATAAATTTCCCATTCCTGTGATTGACGAATTATTGGATGAATTACATGGAGCAATTTATTTTACCAAGTTGGATCTTCGTTCAGGATATCATCAAATTAGAATGAAGACCAAAGATATTCCAAAAACAGCATTTCGAACTCATGAAGGTCATTATGAATTTTTGGTCATGCCTTTGGCCTTACCAATGCACCTTCTACATTTCAAGGGTTGATGAATTCCATTTTCAAACCCTTCCTTAGAAAATTTGTGCTAGTATTTTTTGATGATATACTAATCTACAGCAGGTCTTGGAAGGATCATGTTCAACATGTTGACAGGGTGCTCAAACTATTGCAGGAGAAACAATTATATGCACAAACATCCAAATGTTTCTTTGGAGTACAAGAGGTGGAATATCTGGGTCATATTGTATCTCACGAGGGTGTTAAGGTAGACCCTAACAAAATTAAATCCATTAAGGAATGGAAAGTCTCCACAACCATAAAGAAGTTGCGAGGATTTCTCAGGTTAACTGGGTATTATCGAAAGTTTGTTAAGAATTATGGGAGAATAACAGCATCTCTAACAACATTATTGAAGAAAGATGCATTTTCATGGACTCCTGAAGCAACTAAGGCCTTTGAACATCTTAAAGAGGCAATGTGCCTAGCACCAGTCTTAGCTACGCCAGACTTCACAAAAACCTTTATTGTGGAATGTGATGCCTCAGGAAATGGAATTGGTGTTGTTTTAATGCAAGAAGGAAGATCCATTTCTTTTGAAAGTCGTCCAATCAAAGGAAAGTATTTACAGAAACCTATTTATGAGAAGGAAATGTTAGCAATACTGCATTCACTAAAGAAATGGCGAAATTACCTAATGGGAAGACACTTCAAGGTGAAAACTGATCATGATAGTCTTAAACACTTTACAAAAATCATCATTGAATGTCTTCAAACAAGTGCTAACATAAAAATAAGAACCATCAGACGAATTGATTGACATTGGGTTAAATATGGATTGTGAGTATATGTTGGCATATCAGAAATTAATTGTGGAATTTATAAGCATCTATCGATATTGTTTTACTTAGCTCTGTCTATAATTAATAGAACAAAAAAATATTTTATATTAAATATATGATTTGTTATGAGGTATAAAACTTTCAGGAAATAAAGTATGGAACTGTACCAACAGATGAAATCTTGAAGATGACATACTACATGGTTTTAAAGGAATGTGTATAGTTCATGAGTCAATTGTTTCTATGGTACGCCATTTCCTTTTTATTTACATTGATGTATATTATTTAATATTGCAATTTTCATTATTCCCACCAACGTATATACACTCATTACAGTTTATGTTTATGTTTGTAGATGGAAGGTGAAGAAGAAGAAAACAATCAACACCGTGAACAAAACATTCCTGAAAATAACCCAAGTCATTGAAGTGGCTCTTGCAGTGACAACAGCTCAAGCGAAGAATGATGATCACTATGTTTGGATATCAAAGTAAGACGTTGTATTTTTTTAAATATTTGTCTATGAAATCAGACATTTTGTTTAATATAATGGACATAGTGTCCCAATTGAAAGACAAAGGGATACCAATAACTGTCCCATTTTGTATGAAAAAGATGGTCTTATATATAATAATAATAATAAAATATGTTTTAATTTATTCTATTGCATTCTCCATTGTCACTGTGAAATGTAACATCACTGATTAAATTTATGGATGATTAGATATTATAATGAAGAGATGTGAAATTTGATGATATGATATAACAAATTAATCCAAACATCACATTAAAATGAAATAATAAAAATTTAATTCATATGAATAATGTTATAAGATATGTGTCATCTTTTGATGAATAATGAATTTTAAAAAATCACAATAATTATGATATGATATAACAAATTATTCCAAACATCACATTCAAATGCATTAATAAAAATTTAATTAACATGAACACTGTTATAAGATGTGTCGACTTTTGATGAATAATGAATTTTAAAAAATCACAATAATTGCACTGTCACAGGTCGATGTTTCTAAAAAATACAAAATGAACACCGGTGTGTGTCAGTTACTGTACACTAGTGCATTTGTATGATAGAGCACGCCGATGCATTTCTATGACCTATAGGCACCGCACAAATAGAAATACCAATTATAAATCTCGGTGCGTTTGTTTGATACTGAGCATCAGTGCATTTATGTGAGTCTACGCACCAGTGCATTTGTATGACCTATAGGCACCGCACAAATACCAATATGAATTAGAACAAACGGTGCGTTTGTCTGATACTATGCACCGATGTGTTTCTATAACTCGATGTACCGGTGCGTTGAGACGACCTATGGGCACCGCACAAATCCCAAGACCAATTAGAATGACCCCGTGCATTGTATCACCAACACTGCGCCCCTGTGCGGTTTTATACCCTGATAGCTCGATGCATGCACCTTCGACTGCCCCCGGCCACCTTCTAGATGACACACACCGGTGCATTGACACCTTAGTAGTGCACCAATGAAAAAAACATCCGTAATAACCTTCGGCCGCACATTTTTTTTGTTGTGTTGAAATTTCCTTAAAATCTCCGCCAAAACCTCCGTAACCGTAAACGCATGTTGTAGCAAAGTGTTTTTGTCAATTTTGGCCAATTTTATAACACTAAAAAACTCCTTTATAACCTCCGCTAGAGGGTCTTTTCCTTGTAGTGTGAAAGTAGGGGGTTCTTAAATTGGGAAGGTGTATTGGGCTCATATTGGTATGGGATTAAATAATGTGATTTATAGAAATATTTTCCAATATGTAGTCAAATTAAGGGTATTGGTTAATATCCCATGAACGCATGTGATATGTCAGAGGTTCATTGAGTGAAGTCTCCATGAGCTATAGGTGAAAAATTCATATTTTGGTGCTTTGTTAATGATATCTTTGTGAAGCCTTTACCATCCATTGCTTCTGATTCCCTTGATCCTTCTGGGGCTCTTTGAGGGGATTACCCTAATAATACGTATGTGCATGTGACATGTTCTACACCTAAATTAGACATGCTCATATACTAGTGTTCGGAACCAATCTTTGTCCTCTGATTCCATCACTATAGATTTAGGGAGAGACCTCAAGATGTTTATATAGATGAAAATTCTCACGTAGGAGATATAGAACCCATTCTTGGTTTGTTCTGAGAGGCATATAAACTCTATCATCTTATTTCCATTGAATTTTAGGGCTTCCACATCCTAGTACTCATATGGCAAGTAGTACATATGGATCTAGAAAATGTCCCATGACAAATATTCCATGCCGAAGTTAAAGAACTCAAACTCATTTGCCCTACATACAACCTTGAAGAGTTCAATAAATATGTACCTCCATCCATGACTGTCTTTAGGTCCTCGTGACAAGAAAATCCACTGTGAAGAAACCCTTGAAGCCTAGTTTGACTTAATAGTGGGCATTGGGTTTCCCAAGTTGTGTTATCTAGTTAAGAAGGTTTTTATTCATTAGATGTATTATTATGAATTCGTAAATGATGGCATGGTCCTTCACAAATTGAATTTTTTTGTTCATCGTGATAGGAAGATGTGAATCCTTATTATTTTAGATGATTTGGCTAAGAAAGTACTAGTGCTCCACTAGGCAGAGGCTAGAACCATACCCTGATCTATATTTTCTACAAGGACAAACTTAGTGGCATTAGCATATGTTTGGTTCTAGATCTAGGGATGAAGTTATAGGACGTGATGCAAATTGGGTGCTTTTTCCATTAACACCATTACTCAGGGTGTGAACGAGCGAGGTGGGAAGTGAGATTAACAGTGAAAGAGGATAGTTCTAATAGGATGAATAAATCTATGAACATGGGAAGTGCAAGGGTTGCAGAGATATAACAGAGGGTTTCCTACTTTTCTATCCATTTTCCATCTCAATTCAAATAATCTCTTATGAATTTTATGTCTGATGCTTGGTTTCAAATAGCATGGAGGGACATCCTTGGCCCATTGTGATAATTCTCAAGGAGTAGGTCACCCCAGTGCATGGATTCTCGGTTTCTGCTAAGTCATAAATTCCTAGTATTTCTAGCTTATTTTCATTTGGATATCCCTTATCACATAGTGAAAGTCACTAGTTTTGACCTTGGACCTCATCTATAGATTGTCTAATGAATTACTACTTCACTATAGTTAAAGAAAAAATATAAGTAAATAAATAATAAATATAATTCTTTATATATATATATATATATATATATATATATATATATTATTGGGGAATAAATTAATCACTCTCTAAGTGAAACATAGATAGTGTAAAAAAAATATTTGTCTTTAAAAAATGTCGTGAAAAAAAAAAGACAAACTAGTAACTTCACATCAAGAGTCTTAGCAAAGGACCAAAAACACCCTATACAGACACTTATATTATCATTATTGATTATAAAGTTTGTATTTTATTTTGTAAACTATTTTTATTTTTTATATTTAGTACTTGTAGAGTGGGAAAAACTTGAATTTTTTGTATATCAATATTTTGTAGTCATATATGTCACAAGATTTTTTTTTTTATTAATTTAAAATGATGTTCGACTTTAAAAAAATATTGGGGAGATGACCCATTAATTTGAAAATAAAGGCTAAAATTATATTTGATTTTTATTTGAAAGATCATTATTTATTATGATATTTAATTCAAATTATAATGAGTTATTTTGTAATTTATATTTATATTATTTTTATGTCATATATGTTTTATATTTGGAAATACAAATGATTTAATAAAATTTAAAATATCTTTAACTTCAGTTTCAATGATCATTATTTATTATAATAATTAATTTAGAATATAATAAATTATTTTGTAAATTGTATTTATATTAATTATCGAATTTGTCTAAACAAGCTTCAAATTTTCTTAGTGAGTGGTTTTCTCATCATAATTTAATGATTTTTTTTTAATTTGAAATTGTAGTGTTTGAATATTTTTTTCAAATTTTTAAATAAATCCAAGATACTCAAGAACTTTTGGAACACTCAAAATTTTGAAATTTGATATTTGTAACTAAGATTTCCAAAAATTTCCACCAGATTAATCAAAATCCAAAAATCCATTATTTTGATGTAGTTTACTTATTTATAAATAATCCACCCAACTTTGATAATATTACTAATTTCTAATATAAATAGTTCATCCTAGTGATAATGAACTACATTTAGGTAATTCTAAACACCTAGACTCTATGACCTATCATGTGATTTCCTGGAAAATTTTATGTGAAAAAGAATTTGGATCACAAAAGTTTTCACTCTCAAGTAAATAATAATATTTATTTAAATATTAATAATTAATGTGAATTTTAATAAATTAATAAATTGTTCCATTAATTAACTTGACATTTAAATTATATGTACTAAGAAATAGGGGATTGCAAAATTTGAAATAAATTTTAATGAAGAAATAAACTAGCCTATATCCATCTTAATTCCAAATCTACCAAAAGTTGAGAGGGGCCAAATATCTTGAGATATAAACCTCTTTTGGTGTGAAAAAAGATGGATTTGGATTGGTATAATTTCTCCCTTTAAATAAGACATCTTCCACCATGAGTGAATTCCATGCCTCAATATCATGGACATTTTTATTTTTATTACTATTTTATTTTATTTTGACAAAACAAAATGTTTAAATTACACTACATTATTATTTCTATTTAATTTTAAAAAATTTATTTTATTTTTATTTATTATGTACTTTGACTTAATCAAAATTTCAATCATTACATTACAACATCTCTATTACAGTGCCCTAGTGTCTCCTTAATAATATTGTAATATTCTTTTTAAAAAACCAAAATTAAAATTAAAATGAAATTTATTAAGAATCAAGTGAGATATATTAATTTAAAACAGCGGTAGTCTATTTGTGATAAGTATTGGAGTTTTTTTCACATATTTTCCGCTGAGTTTTCGTAAAATCAGGGGAAATTTGTGGAAATTCAAAGTTTGAGTTATGAAATCTCCACAATCCCAATACAAACCAATCCATATCTACACGTCAGCAACAAAACGTTATTAGTTATGAATTCTCCACAATCCCAATACACGTCAATCCATATCTACCCGTCAAAAAATCATTTTAAGCAAAAAAAAATAAAAAAAATAAAATAATAATAATAATAATAATTAGTTATGAACTGTCCACAATCCCAATACACTTCAATCCATATCTACATGTCAAAATTTCATTTTAAAAAACAAAAAATATAACAATAAAAAAACTTCAAAACCTAAAATAATGAGTTTTCGAAATCAATTTACTCTTCCGTAAGTCCCTCCAAATGGAAAATATTATTAATCTTAAACGTAGATAAACATGTTTAAAACAAATTTTCGTAAATAATAATGTCAAATGGAATTATCTACCGGAATTACGGCCAAAATTGGTAGAAATCTTGGAAAAAAAATTAAGAATTGTTTGAATCATGCTTGATGGACATCTAAAATAATAAAGTTAAATAATTATAACCTCGATTTACAAAATCTCCCGCCAGATCTTTTTGAAATCTTATTAAAATTTCTTTGATTTTCAAGGCAAAAAAAACCGTCTAATTAATTTGTTTAGACATATCCAATTAAAAAAAAATTATTTATTTTTATTAACGACAGGATTCTATGGAACGCGGCTCACACTACACTTATAAATAACTGTTAGGGTCACCCATCCCAACAAAAGGTGCAGACGCTTCCTTAAGAATCACCTGCCTTATTTTGCGAAGGGTTGGGTCCTGTTGGGTCCTGCAATCTTCCTTAGCGAAGGTTGGCTCGTCCGAGCATCTTTATCGAAGATTGATTGCGAGGCGGGGAAAGTAGTTCGTTGTTTTTCAGTTTGAACCAGATATCAGGTAAGGAAATTTGCTTTATTGAAATTACCTTAATCAAATTTAAATGTAAATGTTTAATATTCGATTTGGGTTTAATTTTTTCAATTTCTTCTTTTCTTATTTATGATTCCTTCTAGTTTTCCTAGAAGGAAACCAGGTATAGAAACAGAGTAAGGAATCATAGGTATAGAAAGCGAGTAAGGAATCATATCTAAGAGGCTCAAGAATATAGTTAACCATGTCTATTACATAAAACAAAAATGGTTTTCAGAAGGTTCAGGAATATAGCTAACCATGTTTATTATCAAAAGTGGTTTCAGAGTTCTATATGCATGAGAATAAAATATGTAAAACAAAATTAAGTGTTATTTTATACACTATGCCAATTAGTAGTGGTTGAGTCATAGGAACTACATTGTTTCATTTGGCTCATGCAAACTTCCCTAGGGGTGATTGTTCTGGTTCGTAGAATAGTTTTTTATTGTATTTTTGTACTTAGTTTGTAACAAAATCTAAAAGAAATGTTTCGTTTAGGCGGGAATTAAATATTTTATAAGATTTATTTTTCTAGTAGACTATTATTATAAAAAAATTTTAGTTTTTATTTATTTTTGAGTCAATTTAGATATTTAATAATTTTTTTTTTCCCAAAGAAAAAATAGAACTTTTCATATTGAAACAAAAAGTTACTTTGAACATGCATTGAAGCATTTCTTCATCTCAAACACAACCCTGTAATAATTCGACTTTTATTTTAAATAGTCTTTTCCAAAAATCCAGGTGTTAAAATGTGTTATGTTTTCCTCTTCATACAGAAGGGAAATTGCCTATTTTACCTCCACACTTGTTCCACTACCTCCTCTTATGAGAAAAAACCAGCCCAAACAGAAAAACCTGTAATACTGGAATAACATTTTAAATGCAAAATTATGTTAATGGAGGGCAATCAATAGGCCCTATTTCTTGAATCCTCGAACTCCCAAGATCCTGTTGTAAACCCTCCTTAGAAAGGAGGTCTACTTTTCATTCCCTATAAATATGACACACAACAATGTAAGTAAAGCATTCTTTCAGTAATCAAAGGTCCTCAATAATAAGACTTACTAAAAAAATTTGAAAGATAAACTCCTTCTTGAACCATTTGATGATGTTAAGAGAATCTCCAAAAATCTGAACTGAATTTAGTCCCAAATGAGAAAGCCGGCATAAAAGAGTGTGGAGAGATTTTAGTTCTGGATAGTTGTTGGTCCCACTCCCAATCCCTATAGATACCTCCAATCTCTTACACGAGCTTATATGAATCACTAGGCCTGCCAAGCATTTGTTTTGGGAGCTAGAGGCACCGTCAAAATAAGACCCACGGGATGTCACCCCTTATCTCCTCCTGGATGATCACCCTATGATTTTTTTTTATGCTCTCATCAGGTAGCAGCTCATATATGGCAGCACATTCCAAGGCTATGATGAACTTTCTATTTATTTCCTTTGTGTGTTTTTTTTAAAATAATAATATTTAGTTAATTTAATTTTTTTTTAAGTTAATTTAAGATGTTGTTTAAGTTAAAAAACCCATTGTAATAAATTGATTTAAATGTTTCACAAACTTCTTATTTTCTCCCGAAGAAAAAAAAACCACACCTTCCATTAAAAATGAAAATTCTATTATGAATGTGCATGTGCATGTGTTGCACTAAAAAATCAACCACTTATGGGTGATCAAAAAATTGCATGACTCAGGATTGTAATATCCTGATATACACATCCATACATATCCAAAAGAATATACAACATTCTGTGAGAAATAAAACTAAATATATAGTGCTTGTCTTCAAAAACTAGTAAATACTCTTTAGAGCATTTAGTAGAGACATATAAACCAACAAAAAACAAAAATATAGATAGATCATAGATTAGTGTCCACTATGCATGCCCCCTATGTAGGGTAGGTAGAAGTATGCAGTCTATGTAAGGTAGGTGGAAATATGCATTCTCTATGTAGGGTTGGTCGAAGTTTGTTCAATAAGTAATAAGGTCAAAATATAGCTTTAACAAATTTGTCTCCTCCAAAATAGGACATTGTGTGTGCATGTAACCAATTTATAATATTTTTTGAGTCCTTCAAAAATACCAATTAGTCTAACTTCTTTTTCAATAGCTAACAACGTAAGCATTTATAAACTCATAAGCTCAGAAAAATTATTTGTGTCCTATCCCAGTGCCATTTTCATTTTGAAAGAATGACTTTGTGACAAGTGCATAACAACCTTACCCCCACATGCTCCCCCAACAAGAGAGGGGCCATAAAAGGAAGTTTGGGAAAAGAATAATCAATGGATTCCTTAAATATGTTAAGTGTACAAGGAAGAGAGTTGAAGTACAAGATGTGAGAGAAGATAACTAAAATCTATGCAGCCACCTTGTCTGAAATAAATATCTTGTCCTTAAGAACATCCATGTTCAGCAAGCCAACTTCCCTAAGAGATTAGAAAGGGAAAATAACTATTTACAACCACATTGTCTGAAATAGATGTCTTGTCTTGAAAAACATCCATATTCTGAGCAAGCCTAATTCCCTAAGAGATTAGAAAGGGAAAACAACTATTTTTCTTTGGGATTGCCTAGTTCCCCCAATTCTCCCATGCATGCAAATAGAAATCACCTTGCCATTGAATTTTTATACCCACAATTCTCCCATGCATGCAAATAGGAATCACCTTGTCATTGAATTGTTATACCCACAATTCTCCCATGAATGCAAATAGGAATCACCTTGTCATTGAATTGTTATACCCACAATTCTCCCATGCATGCAAATAGGAATCACCTTTCCATTAATTGTTATACCCAGAAAGGTTAGAACGGATGACCAGACATCTAGTGCAAAAGGACAAAGAAAAAAGAAGTGTCTAACTTTCCCTCACACTTCTAACTTTCCCTCGAACTTCTTACATAAGGGGCACCAACTAGGTCCTCTAATCCCTTGCTTTCCTAGATTATCTTTAATTGGAACATTGGTTTTCCAAAATACAACATCGGAAAAGACTAGCTTTTGCATCACATTTCAATTTTCATAGTTTTTTTCACAAGCATGAGATATTTTCAAATTTTCTATCTTTAATTTAAAAATGTTATTGTTTTTTTAATATTTTTTGTTTAGATATATACTTTTTTTAATAATAATAATTACATAACATTTACACAGAAAAACACCTATTGTTATCACTTAATATGGCAAAGAAAATAAAATTTAAGATATATATTTGGGACGACTAATTACAATTATTTTGATAAATTTTATTACATAAATAAATAATATTATAATATTCTCTTTTATTTTTATTTTTTTCCAAATAAAAATATTTTATGAATATTAAAAAAGAGAAAGCAATAAAAATACGAGAAGTGGGTAAGCTTGGCGATGGCTGGTGCTTCGCTATTAATACGAGAAGTTGAAATACCATTTTTTTGGTATGCCATGCAATGACATGTCTCACGATGCAATGGTTGATGCTCCTTCACAGACACTGAACATCGATATGGACAAATACAACTCCACTCCAGAACAACTGGTATGTTATCAATAGCCAACACTGAAATTTGGAATTATAATGATAGTACAAATCTTGAATTAGTGTGCTATCAATAGCCATGAGATGCCATAAAGGAGTATTGAGATGCCGTAATGGAGTATTTTCATAATAATTAAGATGGGCATCTTTTACAGATAGGGGGAAGTGATTCAAAAGGTGAGATGAACAGTAACAGTAGAGAGCTCGGTAAGACCAAAATAGATGGTGAGTATGACAACGACAATGTAGTGGGGAGCGGATCAGGAAATGATCAAGATAACGATCAGCAGGAAACAAGGAAGCATTATCACAGATATACTCCACAGCAGCTACAGGAATTGGAGCGGTAAGTTATGAAACTACTCTTGTTTTACTTGCTTTCCTTATAAATATATTTTTTTAAGGAGTTGTAGGTTGAAGAATTGTTTTTGCATTGATCTTTAAAATTGGTTAGAATTTGGCTAGAATTTTGTAGTAGCAGTGTTTGAATTATATTTTTGATAGTGGAAATAGACTCAAACCATCAAAAACTTCTTGAACATTTAGATAACTATAATTTAGATTTACCAGATTTTCTTAAAATCTTACCAATATTTTCATAATTTTCAATGAAAAAAATATTTTAATTAGATATGAAGTATTAGTATTGGTATTGGTAGCGTACAGGTTTTTCAATGAATACTCGCATCCGAATGAAAATCAACGTCTACAGCTTAGCAAAAAGTTGGATCTTACGCCTTCCCAGATAAGGTTTTGGTTTCAAAATCGTCGCTCACTTATTAAGGTATGCATTTTTTTTGGGGGGTTAAAACACTCTGCACAAAGTCATCAAGAAATTATTTTTCTTTTACTTCAGTTCACTCATACTCATCACTTGTAATACTCTTGGATTGGTTAGACTAAACTACTGCATCAAGATAACGTAACTTTGAGGGGGGAGCAGGAAAGACTTGAAATGGAAAACCGATCTCTTAAAGAAGCAATGACGAACGGCAGCTGTTACAATTGTGGAGGACCTTCGATTCTCGCGGAGATGCCTTTGGAAAAGCGACAACTGTGGGTTGAGAACGTGAGATTAAGAATTGAGGTTTGTCTCCACTACCATTTAAACATTATTTAGGTTTGAAATATTAATATTGAAGGGCATTTTCGGAATGTAACGGTTTCTTACATTCATTAAAACTAAACAGTTTCCTACATTTACTTTGGAAACGGTTTTATTTTTTTCCAGAAGAAAGGATAAGATAGTACATATATCACAGATTTGCTATCTTTTCTGTTATGACATCTTTCATTTTCTAAAGAAATTCTCAAACAAAAACAGTGAACACAAATATTGCTAAAAGACTATTACATCTTTGTTTATGTCAGTAAAATCCATCTTTTTCAGTTCCTACATGGCATAGTTTGGATACCGCAAAATTGAAAAAATGTCAGTAAAATCCATCTTTTCCAGTTCCTGCATGGCATAGTTTGGATACCACAAAATTGAAGAAAAATATAGAAATCCTGTAGACGGTCAAAATAAAATTGAAGAAAAATATAGAAATCCTGTACACTGTCAAAATATATCAGAAAAAGACAGCCTATATAGCAACTATTCCAATCAAAGCCTGCCATCTTTGCCTATATCCTCTGACCATTGTGATTTTGTCCACCTATTCCATCCAGTATAGTCGATAGAGCTTGCATTGAACAGAACCCATGAACAAAGGATGAAAAAAATACTTTACCCTCTTTTTGTTGATTTTTCTTTTGATTTTTTTAAGATAGCATATTATCTATCCATATCCCGTTCTATTTTTTATATTTAAGTGATCAAAATTCACAATCTGAAAGTGTCTTATCAAGATTTTAATGAGAGCCAACCAATTTTTTAAAATTGAAAAGTTGAAATTATTGTTTCCCTTTACCTAGTCAATAATCCCTTTACAATCTCTATAAATCTAAATGTGATCAATGCCAAATCATTTTGCAGCAACGAGTACCCCACAAAACAATGATCTCTGCTCTGCTGTTTGACGGGTGCCTTCTTCCCACCAAAAGTGGTGACATTTTTTGGGCTCAACATAGATCACTTAGATCACTGCCTCTCATGCACAGGTCCTCCTAGAACTTACCCCATAGAAGAACCCTTCCCATATCTCCCTGACTCCGAAGCTATGTAACCTTCGTTTGGAGGAATGGGGCCTACTTTATTGAAATAAGCAACGGTATTAATGATGTCTTCATGTGATTAATATAGCTTTTCTAAAAAATTCAGGGTATTGTGTCTTCTCCATAAAGTCCATAAAATGTAAAAGGGAAGGGTCCTAAATTTTTTATCTTTTAACCAAGCTTTAATGTATTTTAACAACTAGTGCCTAGGACCCTTTTCTTCAATATTATAATGCCATGGCCTGAGCATAATGACAAATACAGAAGAACTGATTAATCTCCTCTTCCCTTGCCCAACATAGTATGCACATGCCTTGACGAGAGAATCCCCTTCTAAGGAGATTATGCCAAGTAAGGATGCGTTTGTAAAAAAACAGCCAACCAAAACATTTTAATTTAAGCTACATCTTTCACTTCCAAAACCCCTAATACTGCAGATAAGGTCCCTTCCCACAATAAATAAAAATTCATAGATATCTTTTACCACCGGCGGATACCCTTTGCATAGGAAACCTTCCCAGCTCATATAATCCTCATTGTTGTTGAGGGTGATCCCTACATGCCTCAGACTCTATACGTAGTCCCTCCATTCCAGCTCTTGGAAGCCATGAAAACCCAACTCTTCACTAATTAACCATTCTTACCCATTCAGAAACCATTCCTACTCATTCAAGTTCTGATGGCTCATTTTACATATCTGATTTATATGTACAAAGTGCACATTGTGTAATTTGTTAATAATCTGCAGCGATAATATATGATTACCATACATACCCACCATTGCATAAAACCAATTTGGGGCATCACCTACATTTCATCGAAGCTGACCCAACAATAATGCTTAAACCAAGAATATGCGAACATGCTCTTTCAAGTGGAAGAAATCTGTAACTTTTTTATAGCTCCACCACAAACCCAAAAGGTAAAAGACAGACCGAACAAATATTTGTGCTACAGCCCACCACAAGTGTTTTTATTAAGAGAGCCTTGTTAAAAGATCCACGGGACTAGGTGCGGCGTGCGTTTCATACATTACTCTTTATTTATTTGTTGTTTCAGGGTACTGATTTGAAGTTAAGCTGGGCTTTAAACTTATATTTGTCATTTAGTCTTTACTTTCAGTAGTAATTATTTGTTTTTCTTGCTAACTGTGGTTTGGTTTGACAGTGAAGACTGTGCTGTTAAGACTCTTATGAAAAGTCACAGGTTCTAAAAACTGTGCTGTCAAAACACTCTCGATGAAAAATCATCAGTTCCAATCACTAAAAAAAGGCATAATAAATATCCTCATAAAGCAAAATTATTTTTGTTTCTACGAAAGTGAAATTAATCCTTTTAAATCGAAAACTCAGAGATTATGCAAAACAAACTTCTCCCAACTATGACATTGCGCCCATGTGAATTTGAACGGGGAATATTCGGAAGATCAGCATTGTAACTACTAACTATATTATTGAAGACTGCGGTGTTCATTTTTGGTTTGTATGCGATCCAATTTTATTGACGTTCATTTCTGAAAATAATTATACTGTGTTCGTAGGTTATGGAATATTATTGTGTCTGACAAAAATAATTGTGCGTTTCTTTTCTCGATTGTCCAGCTGGAGAGAGTTGCTGCGATTGTAGAAAAAATGCGTGGGAAACCATTCACACAAATGGCATCACTTTCTCCTGTACACGATGCTTCTCCGAGTTTGATAACTGGTAGCGCTGATGTCATCAATCTTGATAGCCTGCATTCCACTGTAAATCCCAATTTCAATTTCCTCGACCAAGTGGATGTTGGAGGCCGACCCGGAAGTCCAAGAGGAATCGACAAATCCTACGCAAAAGAACTTGCCGTGGAATCCATGAATGAACTCATCAGAATGGTTCGACTTCAACAACCTTTCTGGATCAGAAGTCCTCACAATGGAATAATGGAAACGCTCAACTATGATGAGTATTTTCGTCAATTCCCGGGGATACCGAAACGGCTGGGATACCGAACTGAGGCAAACAGAGATGTTGGCACTGTGCTTATGAATAGCATGAATCTGGTGGAGATATTTATGAATTCGGTATGTAAGCAAACAACCACAATTTCATCTTCTTGCCTACTTTATTGGTAATTTCTAACTACTGCTACCGTACACACAATTGAACTAACTAACTGAACTTTTGTATACAATTTAGAACCGTTATTCCGAAATGTTCTCATCAATTGTTTCCAGAGCCACGACCTTGGAGGTTTTATGCGATGGTGTAAGGGGTACCATGAACGGCCAACTCCAACTAGTGTGTTATCTTTTTTTTACTTTTCTAAAGTTTAGTAATAGTCTCAGGATTGTTTTTATATTTGTGAAGCTAATTATACTAATTTCTTTATCGATGTATAGGGTAGAACCTCATTAGAAATATTGAATGTCATGTCATAACAGATGCATATGGCGCTGCATGTTCTCTCACCGCTTGGTCCTGTTAGAGAATTCTATTTCTTAAGGTTCTGCCAGCAGATTGATGCAGGAGTTTGGGTCGTCGCAGATGTTTCTGCGGACACTTTAGTGGAGAACTCAATTCCGGGGAATTGCATGAGGCAGCCATCAGGATTAATAATTCAAAACCTCCCTGGAAATTGTTCAAAGGTAAATGCTCATACAATAATTATATTATTCCATGTTATGGCATTGATATCCATGCTGCCTTGGCTACAGTTTTTCATTGCAGAATGACTGATTTAAATGTTTATAACAGGTTACATGGGTAGAGCACATCGATTATGACGATAGAGCTGTGCCCAACCTGTATCGTTCTGTGGTCAACTCCGGATTGGCATTTGGATCTCAGCGTTGGCTGTCAACTTTGCAGCACAAGTGCGAGTGTCTAGCTCTCATTGAAATTAATGCACATATCACTGGTAAGCATTCGACAACTCATGAAAATAAATGCAGATATCATTTTATTACACAGTATGAAGGATCTATTTCATACTGCTTGTTCAGTTCTTTTTTCTTCAAAAAAATTATCTTTTGGATGAGCTTTCCCAGATCCCAGAGGCCCGCAAAGCTTGCTGAAGCTTGCTCAGCGAATGACGGTTGACTTCTGTGGTAGTCTGAATCCATCGATGGTTCACAACTGGGCTACGTTATCTGGCAACGGTGGTGACGAGGATATTCGAGTGTCCACACGGAAGAACATGGAGAACGCTGAGTTTCCTGGCAACGTTGTTCTCTGTGCTGCCACTTCAGTCTGGCTTCCCATTACTCCTCAGGAATTGTTCGATTTCCTGCGAGATCTGAAACGTCGAAGCCAGGTTAAACGAGTCATTCTTCACCCAATACCTAATAAATAGAGTTGACCCAGCGATTAACTTTTATATAATACTAAGATATACTGCCACTAACATTTCAAGATCAAATAATGCAGTGGGATATGCTCTCTACCGGCGAAACAAAGCAAGAAATAACCCGCATTATGAAGGGACAAGATCCTCGGAACAGTGTTAGCCTCCTCGCATCAAATGTAAGTGTTGGCGCTTCATGCTGCAAACCAGTATAGATATCCATACCACCCCATACCATTTTTGTATATTGACTTATTCTATATATGTAGAAATATGTTTGTCCTGCAATCAATGCCATCACTACTGCATGAATCTTTGCAATCCATGGCATGAATCTTTTACCCTATTATTACTATCTCTCAATTCGTTTACTTCAATATTTGCAGGGTATCAATACGAGTCAGACAACATTTATTTTACAGGAGTGTTGCGCAGATGCTTCGGGGTGTATTATTGTTTATGCTCCTGTAGATATGACTTCCATGGATGTACTGAGGCATGGAGGTGAATCTGATCATCTTTCTGTTTTGCCATATGGCTTTGTAATTTTCCCAGATGGGCTTGGGCTTGGTAAACAGCCCCAAATTGGAAGTACCTTAAGCAATATAAATAGAGAGGGATCTATTTTGACAGTTACATTCCAGATATTGTTAGCCAATAGGGAAACACCCATGCCTGCCATTGAAGATGTGCAAGTGGTGCAACGATTGATCTCCCACACATTACAGAAAATCATATCAGCATTGATTTTGGAAAATGCTTGACAGAATCGGGCTATTATGTTCTTACTATTGCACACTTTTGATGCGATTTATATTTCGCCGTTTTCTTATTTTTCTGTTCCAATCTTGATGTGATTACCTGCAATCACAATTTTGATGTGATTACCTGCAAAACAATATCACAGGATGGTGGATGAGGTGATGATGGACATCAGTAATGTTGGGCTGAAATAGGTCAGGGTAGCCAGCATTCAGGTTTTCAGAAAGACATTCTCAGATTCTCTCTGATGGAGGCCGATAGCAGAATGAATTGCCAAAGCAACTGGCAATCCTTGCTTCGGTTATGCATTTCACTCCCTTGCCAAGTGGTAAAGTACAACCATACACCAAAAATCCCTATGAAAGGATGGCTGATGAGGTGATAATGGATATCGATAGCAGAATGAATTGCCAATAGCAGAATGAATCCTTAATTAGGTTATGCATTAGGGATTCAAGAGTCCTTGCCAAGTGGTAAAGCACGATTATACACCAAAGGGATGGTTGTTGAGGTGATGATGGATATCAACAATGTTTAAATGCCTTGATTTAGTTAGTCTGAGATTTCATTTCATCTTGAAATTATAAATGCCATTAGATGTCTTCGATTCAGTTGGAGTCTGAAATTGTCTAAGCTATGTGGTAATTAAATTTGCATTTTATTTCAGAATGTCTTCGTATTTTAGATTTGGTTAATGGTTTGGAAAATTTTGGACGACCGTTAGTTTCTTAGTTTGCGAAAATATTTTTTTTCATTGGATTGATCTGCTGACATTATGTAACAATTAATAATTATTATTTGAATGGTTTAAACTATTAAATATTTTTAGTAAAAATCCCTATGAAAGGATGGCTGATGAGGTGATAATGGATATCGATAGCAGAATGAATTGCCAATAGCAGAATGAATCCTTAATTAGGTTATGCATTAGGGATTCAAGAGTCCTTGCCAAGTGGTAAAGCACGATTATACACCAAAGGGATGGTTGTTGAGGTGATGATGGATATCAACAATGTTTAAATGCCTTGATTTAGTTAGTCTGAGATTTCATTTCATCTTGAAATTATAAATGCCATTAGATGTCTTCGATTCAGTTGGAGTCTGAAATTGTCTAAGCTATGTGGTAATTAAATTTGCATTTTATTTCAGAATGTCTTCCTATTTTAGATTTCGTTAATGGTTTGGAAAATTTTGGACAACCGTTAGTTTCTTAGTTTGCGAAAATATTTTTTTTCATTGGATTGATCTGCTGACATTATGTAACAATTAATAATTATTATTTGAATGGTTTAAACTATTAAATATTTTTATCTTTAGAATATAAAAATGATTTGTAAAATATTATTATTTATTTAAAATATCAAAAGATACTAAGTCATTAGTAGATTGGGATTACTGGATGGGAATTAAACTCTACAAAAATTAGATTAGGATATCATGAATGAACCTCTAACCAAAAAAACAAACTAGCTAGTTTAAACTATTCAATATTTTTACCTTTATAATATAAAAATTATTTGTAAAATAATATTATTTATTTAAAATATCAAGAAAAAAAATTATATGCTGAAATTTTGTCATAGTATTTTCTCAACTTGTTATATTAATTTATTAATTTGAAATATATATTATTCAAAAATAGTTGTAAATTCTATATTTATGTATTTGATATTTTATTAACAATGTTTTAAATGTTTCATTTTTTATAAAATTTAATATATTTGGATATGATTCTAATAAATGAACTTGTTATATGTTTCTATATTATTTAGTTTCATTTCATTTATATACTAGCAATTGCACCACATGTTATAAAGTAAATGCCCTAAGGTGGTAGCATAGGAAAGAGTACCACAGAAGAAAGAAGTTAAAAAAATATGCAATTTAGTTTCTTTACTATCATTACTGTGAGAAAAACTTTGAAATTTAAACTTTGCAGAAATGAGCTACAACAATTAGGAAGGATGGTAGTTTGTGGAATCACGTCAATATCTGATTTTTCATAAGTATGTTCACAAATAATGTGTTTTCCTTCATAATGTTTCTAGTATGTACCTACTAACTGCAAAAACCAATAAAGGTGTATGTTGTCTTGTGGTCTAGGGGCACATTACTACCATGGTGTCACGAATAGGTAAATGGAAGGAAAAATGAAACAAAATCTTGAAAGGTCCTTGAAAGCATTGGAAACACTATAGTTGGAAACCCAAGCCACACATTTATTTATATGTGAAACCAATTGTGATATGGTTCACTACCAATATGTGATATGGTGTTAAAATTGTGGTATTCCAAGAAAAATCGAAAGTGAGATAATGCACTACTAATAAGTAGATTGATATTTTTTTTCCAATATTATACCATGCATAGATTGGGATTACCTTATGGGAATTGAACTCTAAAAAAATCGAATTGTGTGATAGGAATGAAACTCTACAAAAACCAACTCGTTTATAACTCATAGGTCTATGACCATCTTAATTAGTCACATCACTTGGATTGTAAATTTATAATTAACCAATACAACAATATATGAAAGTTTGTAATTAACCTTGGCAGTTAGTCAAATCAATTGCGGTTTCATTATCAACCAATAAACCAGTGAAGAAGTTTATTAAATCACCCAACTCTTTAGAAAAATATTTCTCTACAGAACTTATCATTTGTAGTGCTCACAAATAAAAAAAATTGTGGAGTAGTAGAAGGTTACTCAGAGATATTTTGAAGACATAGAAATGTAACTTTCCCCCTAATTCCATATGTTCCAAATTGAAAGAAACACACAATTTTACATGTGAAAATCATAATGAAATTATTAAAAATAATAAAGTATTGCCCTAAATGTATTCAAAATTATCAAAAATAAAGTAGAATAAATAAGGACTACAAATGTGAAGCAAACATGCCTCTTTAAGTCTTAGGTTTGTAACCTAAATTGAAAAGAATACCAAAGGTTCATCAATTCTCAATACTCTTTGAAGAGTGAAGCTTTGAAATGAATCTTGGTAGTTTCTCTAATGAACAATGTTCTCTTAAAAATATCACAATTATCTTATATTTTTGGCAATTTTCCTCAAACTCAACCAAACAATAATCCATATTCAATGCCTCTTAACCACTAAAACTTTAAATTAACTGTTGTAGTTAGTCACATCACTTGCATTGTAAATTTATAACTAACCAATAGAACAATGTATGAAGGTCTAAAATTAATCTTGGTAGTTAGTCAACTCAATTGTAGTTTGATTATCAACCAATACACCAATGAATAAATTTATCAAATCACCCAAATCTTGAGACAAATTTTTCTCTACAGAAAGTATCATTCCTAGTGCTCACAAATAATCAAATTGTGGAGCAGTAAAGGTTACTCATAGAGATTTCCAAGACATAGAAATGTAACTTTCCCCCTAATTCCATATGTTCCAATTTGAAAGGCATACACAATTTTATATGTTAAAATAAAAATGAAACTATTAATACTAATAAAGTATTGACCTAAATGTATTCAAAATTATCAAAAATAAGGTAGAAGAAAAAAAAACTACAAATGTGAAGCAAGCTTGCCTCTTTAGGTCTTAGGTTTGTAACCTAAATTGAAAAGAATACCAAAGGTTCATATCCAAATCCATTTACTCGCGACTTTAAGTATCTCAATTCCTTTACCTTGGAAAAATAAAAATGATGTCTCAACCCCTTACATTGGAAAGGAAGAAATCAAATCACACTTTGAAAAGTAAAAATCAAATATTTTATTGCATGTTCCTTCCACTTTTATTATGTTTCTAAGTCTACGAATTCTCAATGACTTACAAACATGAATACAATTGATCACCATTTTTGCTCAACAAATACATAGGATATTTTGAATTTTAACTTCATTAATTAAGAGAAAAATGCTTTCGAACTAATCACATTGTTAGGATTAGGTCGACTTAATCCTAACAATGTGATTAATCCGAAAGCATTTTTATCTACAATATGGATCACAAAAGTCTTAGATCTAACTTCATTAATTGAGTCAAAAATTAAGATATACATTTTATGAAACATATTTATGCTTCCAAAATTTTCAAATTAGTATATTAGGTAACGTTTTTTCAAAAAGTCCCCAACATAACTCGAACTTGTCAATTTGAATCTACTCTCCTTTCTTCTCCTTTTGATAATCGATTTTCATAAATATTTGCAGTGATATTAGCAGCAAACTTGGCTTGCACTCTTAAATTTAAATTTGGCAACCCATTTTCATGTTGACAATATACAATACCACTCATTCCAAAACCAAAGACCTACAAAAATGGAAAATGACACAATAATATATGATCCTCTTCTCTATTTAACTCGTCTATTATTTCACTTATATCCTACACAGAAGGAAGATGAGGCAAGAAGACATGATATTCTTCTAAGCTAGAAATTGAATGGAAATGAGCAGGAAAAAATAACAATGTATTAAAATAATTTCTGTAAGTCTTTCAATGTCATTTCCCATTGCATTTGACAGTGAAATCATTTATTTAGAATCAGCCATTTCTTAATAAAGGTAATAAAAAGAGTCAATTAAATTTGTTTATTATATTAATTAAAAGCATCAAGAACTGTGAGGAGTCAAATTCTTAGTGAGAGATGTGTGTAAAAGAAAATAAATGTGATTTTTAGTTAGCACAAATACTTAGTGAATTTCTAGATTAAGGAAAGAGATTAAGATAGACACAACAACTATAACCTCCAATGTTGCAAGCCATGTTACAAACTATCAAATTCCATCCATTTTGATACAAATAATTGTTTGTGTATAATTCACGGATAATTTTTGGGTACAAGTAAAACAGAAGTATAATTGCAAAACATCATCATACACAGATACATAAGTACCATGTGTGATGTAATTAAAGTTGTAATTAATTATTTGAGAAAATAAAAATAAAATCCTCCTTCGAAGTGATTTCCCCTTTGGGGTTTTTCTAGGTAATGTTCGATAAAGTAGTGGCCTCTAGAAGATTGGAGGACCAATGCCTTCATCATGAACATTGCTAAGCACTCTTGATCCAAGTACCAAAAAAATGTTGAGGGAGGGTTTTGATATTTACAAAAAAATGTGACATAACCATCCCTATATCTTATAGTATATAAGAAAACAAAAAACAAAATGTTCCATCTCAATCTCTTCTATATGAAAAATAGAAAATCTTATTCTCTTGAGGAATATATTATTTATCCTCCACGAAAGCATATGTAACACCACTCAAAACTAGCCTAGAGATATCTTAGAATGCATGCATCTAGTGTCATAACAAGGGGATCAAACAAAGAGGACATGTCCCTAATGAATGCATATAAGGTCATATTAGGCTTCAATCATCCTTGTGGGTGAAGAAATGAGACCTAGATATATTAATTGTTTATGTCATATATGATGAATGTGTTCATGACATGTTTATTCAACAAAAGATGTCAAAGAACATCCAAAGTATACGTGAAAATATGGAGGCAATCCATCATCCAAATGACCATCGCAAGACATGAGACCTTTGAAAAGCAAAAACCTTTCGTGCTAGAAGAGAAGCACAAATTATGAGAAGGAATAGGTAGAGGTTTCCAACACATATTTCTAGGTTGAAAAGGTGGTCTAGTTGCATGCATTTCGAGATATTTAATCACAGTCTGATAGCCCATTTTTCAAGGAAGAAAAGAAGTTTTGTGAGCATGAATTTCAAGGAGAAATTTGTAGGTCAGTGGCACAAATTTCGAGGAAGGAAATTCTGAGCAGTAGCTTGATTTTCAAGGGACAATGGTATGTCAATGGCATGAAATTCATGGTGTTGGTTTCGAGGATAGTGATAATTTTCTGAGCAGATAAATTATGTCAGTCGCACACATTCCAAAGTACTATTTGTTAGAAATTGAACGAGTTTAAAGGAAAATGGATCAATTTCATAGAAAACAATGGGGAGAGATAAGTACCCTACATGATTTAGTTAATGTTGTAATTAATTCTCTTAGAAAATAAAAATAAAATCATCCTTGAAACTGGCTTTCCCCGTTCAGGTTTTTGCAAGGTCTTAAATTGACCAAAAACTAGACTCCAAAAATTTGTGTGTATAAGTAAAAGAGTAGTGGTAGCCTAGCAGTGTTCCTTTTTAATTTTATATTCATGTTATATAATCAATTAACCATGGGATGTGGGCATTAGAAATGATGTGTAAAACAAACTAAAATCGGGTGGGGCTACGGGACACACAAGAATGTTCTACACTCGCTAGTGTGTATTATGGATCTAGTGCTTAGAGCTTTTGTCTACTAAGAACATTGAATAAAAGGATGTGGTTGTACAAGTAAAGTCTGCTAAAGAAGTGGCCTATGGAAATTTGGAGGACCAATGGCTTGCTCATGAACAATGCTAAGGATTGTTGATCTAGGTACCAAAAAAATATGGAGAGAGGGTTTTGATATTCAGTAAAAAGGCGACATTACCATCACCACTTCTCTTGAGGAGTACATTGTTTAGCCTCCACCAAATCCTATGTAACCCCACTCAAAACTAGCCCAGAGATATCTTAGAGTGAATGCATCTAGTTTCAAAACAAGGGGATAAAAAAAGAGAGGACATGTCTATAAGAAATGGATAGAAGGTCACCTTAGGCTTCAATCATCCTAGTGGGTCAAGCTAAGAGACTTGGATATATTACTTGTATATGTCGTCTATGATGAACATGTTAATAACATGTTTATTCAATAAAATATGTCCAAGAATATATAATGTATACCTGAAAATAGGAAGGAAATCCATCAACCAAATGGCTATAGCAAGACGTGAGACATTTGAAAACCAAAAACTCTGATCTCACCAAATAGGTGTAGTCAAGGACATATGTTAAACTTGGAAACTAGGAAAAAATTGCACTTTTTATATCTCCTTTACGGAATATAATTGCACTTTTCGAGAGGACCAAAATTGACATAAATATCATCGAATTTGGTTACAGAGAAGTAAGATTTTGAATTTATGTTTCTGTCATGTAAAATTAACAAGGTCAGACTCACCTATATGTCGGATCAATAAGCCCAAAAGTCACATCTCTTGAATCCGACCAACTCATATATATTAAGGTTTCCTCAACCTCATTTCAATCATATATCTCACGGATATTCTCTTTGAAATAGTCATAGATGATCCTCAAAAAAGGAAGAAGAGTTTGGACATCATATTTTGTGGGCTATGTTCGTTTGGCAGAAATTCGAGGCATTTTGGGCTATCATATATATGTTTTGGGCCAAATTTATTCCATTTTTCATACTGAGACGTCTCAGACAGGAAAATACATTAGTTGAGGGAAATTTTGGTTATGTGATGGACCATTTGATGTAGGGTTCTTCTCCTTGAATCTAGCCTCATTCTAAAAAATCTATTCAAGGTGAACCAGAGGCATTATCTCCCATAAATCAAGAGGTAGTATGCATGTATGATTTCAATAAGGGCCATTTACTGAATTCACTTGAATGTTGAAGGTTGCGAGGCATATTATAGGTCTATAAATAGTGCTGGTCAGCAGAAGAATGTGGGATAATTATTTTGAATTGAAATCGCAGTCAAGGAAGGATTATAGGAGCATTGGAACATGTATGTTGAAGCTGGTCATCAAACCCTAACCAGATCAGAAGAATTATAAGCCTCTATAATAGTAAGCCTCAAGTCCACGAGGGCTCAATTTTCCTATTCAAGAACAACATTCTTTTTGACCAACTATTTACCTAAAGACAAGGACATTGAATCTTCAAATTTCCAAGTCAATTTGACCTTGATATATTGTACTCTCTCTCTGTTGAACATTTGGTATTAATAATAAGAATATTTGATCAAGGGTTTTCCACATCTCGAGGTTTTTCCCTGGCTTGTGCCATATTCATGTGTCCTATTGTCTTCTCTTGTCCTTTGTATTATTTATTTATTCTTGCCTCAACGTGATAATAAAATTTTTTATTACTTCTAGTAGAACTAGATTAATGATTGGTCTATATGAAAATTTGAATTAATTTTTTAGCAAGAACATATCAATCAAAATTTAACATGGTATCAGAGGTAGGTAAGTTCAAGCCCAAGAAAGATTAAGATCAATAAATAATTATGTGTGGGACATTTTCTCTCCAAGTTCAATCATATAATTTTTATAAAATATTTTTCTAAGGTTCGTATGGTTCAGTTCGAAGTGAAATTTCGCATATGATATATGGTAGCTTCACTTGGTTAGCTCAAATACCATATCTAAATGGCTTGGCATAGGGGCCTATCGTCACATAAAAGAGATTATTAATTTCGCATGGCACAGATCATTAAATACGCATGGCACGAGATTTGTTTATGACATATCTGTTATGAACATGAAAAAAAAATATTTGTGATACCTCTCTTAAATATCCTCAGCCTCTGTGGAGATCAAAATACATTACATGAGAGGGTTTTTTGGAATTTTACTTACAATTGTTTCTGATCTTTTGGGGTGTCCCATTGGTTTATTAAAGGAAGGAAGTCTCAGCCATATAGAGCATTATTATCTAAAGCAAAAGCCTATTATTTTAGCTAGCAGATATATTTTACTTATTTTTGGACTAGAAGAGACCGAAAGTCAGTAGAGGAGTTTTAATTGCTTCCTTCAAGTTTACTAGGCCCTCATTAGGCATAAATTCTATGCCATTATAAAAAAAACCATATTGCAGATCCATTATGGTGTTTAACATATGATCTGGGTTGAAAACAAGAATATGAAAAAAGACTACATCTGTAGTTAGGTCACTTGATATTGCTTGCAGCCCTAGTCTTGAAAATTAATTCTTACATCTGCGACATGAAGGAACATAATGCTTAAAAGGAGCTTTTGTTATGTGATTTTTTTTAGAGGGGTCAGTTATATGATTTTTCAAGACCGACAAATATTATTTCAGTAGTTTGATCTTCCTTTTTAAGCCCTAAGCCTTATCCTCTAAAGTTTTACACTCCCTTTCTAGAAGGTGTATTCTTTTCTCTGCGGCTTCTTGTCATGAAGAAGAAAATTGGAAGACTGTGCCATTATTTCTAAAGATTTGATGTTCAACTTCATGATGCACATGTGAAATCAATTAGAATCTGTATTTCTTGAGCATAACTATAGACTAGTGATAATTGTAAAAATAAAAAGGTGGATGATTTGCTAAAAATATTCGGCCTACATCCTCAGTAATTCATATACAAAATTATACGCCTGAAGCAAAGCCAATTATAAGTCTAAATCATGTTCAAATACATGTTTGATAACTCTATCTGAGTTGACATATAAGGGTTATTTTCAAGTTTCTAAAATCTACAACACAATGAATTTTTTGATTCAAACCTACAGAGGTATGGTTCATTCTCTTTAAATTTTTGTAGACAAAAATCATATAGTGTTTTTATGGAATCTAGATCACACTAAAGTGTTTGTACTAAGTCTAATCCATTGTTGCACGATCTTTCCCCCTGAAGGATCCAAGGCCAGAATCGTGTCCTATGTGGATCCTTGGGTGATCCTTCAACGGAACTGTGGATTTGAAAATCCAATATGTGGTTCCGTTGTTTTGAGGCAATTCATGGAAATCTAGAACCACGCAAGCCTAATCCATGGTTCTGGATTACTGATCTGTGAATTTGGAAAAGAATCTGCTACATATTTGTGTAGTGTTGGGCACAGTTCCACGTAGATCGCCATTAGATCTAGAGGGAGATGGGCAGTTCCACGGGGTTCTATTTTTTTTTTCTTTGACTTAAGTTGTGTTGGGGATTCTCAAAAACTCCCAAGGTGCTTCCTTAATGATACTTACATTCATCCTAGATGATCCCTCATGGTAATCTTAAATTCTTGAACTTAAAAGGATGAAAATGAAAGATAAAAGAGACCAAAATATATGATATCAATTAGTAACCACATTGACAATATTGCATGATTAATTGGTTTGACGTTGAAATAATTACATTAATCAATATACCAAACAATTATAATTATTACCATCATTGTCCCAGTATTGTGGCTAGAAGATGCAATATCGTTACAATTGGCAGGGTGAAGCGGTTGTCCATTTTCATATACCAAAGGTGCCTTGCGGTATGCTGCACCTGATAAGAGCTTCCGAGGCTTTGGAGCTGTTTGAATATTTTGTGCATCTGAACTCGATTCTGAATCTGCGTGAACCTACAAATTTGTATACGTTATAAATTTAATTAAGGTGTGCATGATTGACATGGATGAAAAACATAAATTCAATTAGATAATGAAAATATAAATAAAATCTGAAGTAAATATTACGTCTCGAGATGGATAGGGAGAAATCCGTGATGGACTTTGAGAAATATTATGGCACAAGCTATATTTTGAACAATTGTCCATTCGATATAATTGTGATGTTTTCTCCCTACATTTGATCAAAATCAACGATAAATTTTAGTGCACCCACATAAAAGTAATTTTGGTGCCTTAAAAATGGACTTCTTATTATCGGTGCTATTGTACAGATCACCGCACTGATGCATTTTAGTTACTACGCACCAGTGTCGTGTTATAAACGGATGCACCGGTATGGTGCTATTAAGTGACGAACCAGTGACGAATAACCGCAAATGAAAAAACACAACTCTGTTTTCTTTAAGTGAAAAAAAGCGGTAAATTGAAAAATGGGCGGCAAAATATTTTCGAAAATCTAATTTCGTAAAACAATTTTTTAAATACTAAACACTTTTCATTATTTCACTATTTTTACAAAAAAATTCAACCAGAGATTTACACGAGACATACATGGAGCAAGAGAGCATGAGAGCACTGTGGAGCAGTGAAATACGTTCGAACAGAAATATTCACACAATTAGAATTCCAAACCTTTGGTGATTCAAACCCTATAGCATAGAATTTCAAATGTTCTCGTGATTAAAGTTTATTTTATTTTTTTACTTTTTCAATTTGTTTTTCATTTTCAGAAACAAAATAATAAAATAAAAAATCTATTTTTACTGTAAACCCTACATTCTTTTGTTTCTGCCCTTTCTTCTCCCTCTTTCTGTGATTTCAGAATTAGGGCTTTTCATTTTAGATTTATAGGGTTTTTATTGCTATATATAGGCTTAAGAAATCCAACCCACAGGACGACTTGCATAGTCAGATCCCAATCCATGTCGGCCCTTGCGTGAATTTTTTAAAAACATAATTTTTTTATTGGTGCGTCAGGTGTAACCTAGCACACCGGTGCGTTGGATTATCCCAGTGCATCGCAGAAGTACTATGTGATAATGTTTTTTTTTTTTTTTTAAATCAGTGCGCCATATGTAAAATAGGGCACTGGTGCACTATTTCACTATAACGCATCGCGCTCGTGCTATTTCGTAAAAAAAAATATATATATTGTGTTAATCGGTGCACCATGTAACATATAACGCACCGCACTGGGTCTCCTAGTTGACAGAGAGCACTGTATAGTGGTCCCTTGTTTGCGTGGGGAATTTATGTTACAAAAATTAACACTGGATGATATTATTATTTTTTCTGTGTTAATCGGTGAGGTAATTAACATGTAACGCACCAGTGCTCCTTGTTGACATAGAGCATCGTACAGTGTATTATATTGTTTTGGCGGTGCGTTATAAGACCACTACACACCGACGTCGGTGCGTACACCATGAATGGCGCCCCTGTTTCTTGAGGTTTCTTTTTTTACCTGAAAAGTTGACAATTTATTTATAAAATATATTAATGAATGATATGGTACAAGTTTCATATTGATAAAGAAATGGCTAACAATAGATCAAGTAACAAAAATACTAATAACACATCAAGAAAAGCAAAAAGGAAATTTCTTTGTAAATTCTTTAAAAAAAATATTATTTTTGAACTATATGTAAGTTTAAATAATATGTATTGTTTACTGTGTATCATGTAGAGCCACAAAATGATGAAGCTCGATAAGATTATTTCTGATCTAAGACCAGAAAAGCGTAAAAAATTGATGGAAAATTGCAAAAGGATGAATTAGGTGAATGAAAAAATACGATTGATCCAATATGAGTTTATTTTTTTAATTTTAATTAATAATATAATTAAAATTATTAGACAACATGTGTTAAAAAATATATTAATTCACATCTGTTTAATGTTCTACATGGACCAACAACTCAGAAAAGTGATGTTGTTCTTAGAAAAGAAAAGAAAACATAACATGAAAATGAAAATGAATTGCTCCTTAGCTCATCTGGAGTGGTGCTAGAGGTTAACGAAAGGGGGGAAAACCTTTACAAAAGTTTGAGGGATCTAGTGGAATGAATTTATAGACGTTATTTCCACTTACAATACAAAAATCAATCCAATGATTCCAAGAACCAAATTTTATCTAACTACAGGAAAAGTTTCTAGAGAATTGGTCAATGAGACATGTCAGAATTTTAATAACAAAAGTGTATAACAACAAAAAAGAAGGAATGAAAAAGTAATACTCTTTTAAATGTTTGTCTATAATTATTTATAAATATCACTTTTGTTATATTTACTTTTCATATATCAATATAAAAACTAAATAGTTTATTGTCATGTTACATTTTCAGGAAGATTATGAAAATCTCAAAAGATGAATGAGTTGATATCATAAATATGCCAGTATGAATGTCCAAAAAGGTGTACTAGGAGATGATCAAAGAAATGGGCAAAATTGCATCATAGGAGGAGCCATCTCAACATCAACATGCTTCAAATGTAATATGTAATCATTGAATTTTTCGATCATTAGGTACAATAAATAAACAATTTAGCATTAAATATTAATTTTCAAGTATTTTCTTGCGGAAAAGAAAAGAAAATGGAACCCATTCAACACATAAAACAGGACGAAAAGGAACAAAATGGTTGATATATAACAACTTAACTAGATTTAATTTTTGTATTTTTAAGTTGTTTTACAAAAATCATCATTGAATGTCTTCAAATAGGTGCTAACATAAAAAGAAGAACCATCAGAGGAATTGATTGACATTGGGTTAAATATGGATTGTGAGTATATGTTGGCATATCAGAAATTAATTGTGGAATTTATAAGCATCTATCGATCTTGTTTTACTTAGCTCTGTCTATAATTAATAGAACAAAAAAAAACTTTATATTAAATATATGATTTGTTATGGGGTATAAAACTTTCAGGAAATAAAGTATGGAACTGTACCAACAGATGAAATCTTGAAATATGGCATACTACATGGTTTTAAAGGAATGTGTATAGTTCATGAGTCAATTGTTGCTATGGTACGCCATTTCCTTTTTATTTACATTGATGTATATTATTTAATATTGCAATTTTCATTATTCCCACCAACGTATATACACTCATTACAGTTTATGTTTATGTTTGTAGATGGAAGGTGAAGAAGAAGAAAACAATCAACACCGTGAACAAAACATTCCTGAAAATAACCCAAGTCATTGAAGTAGCTCTTGCAGTGACAACAGCTCAAGCGAAGAATGATGATCACTATGTTTGGATATCAAAGTAAGACGTTGTATTTTTTTAAATATTTGTCTATGAAATCAGACATTTTGTTTAATATAATGGACATAGTGTCCCAATTGAAAGACAAAGGGATACCAATAACTGTCCCATTTTGTATGAAAAAGATGGTCTTATATATAATAATAATAATAAAATATGTTTTAATTTATTCTATTGCATTCTCCATTGTGGCTGTGAAATGTAACATCATTGATTAAATTTATGGATGATTAGATATTATAATGAAGAGATGTGAAATTTGATGATATGATATAACAAATTAATCCAAACATCACATTAAAATGAACTAATAAAAATTTAATTCATATGAATAATGTTATAAGATATGTGTCATCTTTTGATGAATAATGAATTTTAAAAAATCACAATAATTATGATATGATATAACAAATTATTCCAAACATCACATTCAAATGCATTAATAAAAATTTAATTAACATGAACACTGTTATAAGATGTGTCGACTTTTGATGAATAATGAATTTTAAAAAATCACAATAATTGCACTGTCACAGGTCGATGTTTCTAAAAAATACAAAATGAACACCGGTGTGTGTCAGTTACTGTACACTGGTGCATTTGTATGATAGAGCACGCCGATGCATTTCTATGACCTATAGGCACCGCACAAATAGAAATACCAATTATAAATCTCAGTGCGTTTGTTTGATACTGAGCATTAGTGCGTTTATGTGAGTCTACGCACCGGTGCATTTGTACGACCTATGGGCACCGCACAAATACCAATATGAATTAGAACAAACGGTGCGTTTGTCTGATACTACGCACCGATGCGTTTCTATAACTCGATGTACCAGTGTGTTGAGACGACCTATGGGCACCGCACAAATCCCAAGACCAATTAGAATGACCCCGTGCATTGTATCACCAACACTGCGCCCCGGTGCAGTTTTATACCTTGATATCCCGATGCATGCACCTTCGACTACCCCCGGCCACCTTCTAGATGACACACACCGGTGCGTTGACACCTTAGTAGTGCACCAATGAAAAAAACATCCGTAATAACCTTCGACCGCACATTTTTTTTCTTGTGTTGAAATTTCCTTAAAATCTCCGCCAAAACCTCCGTAACCATAAATGCATGTTGTAGCAAAGTGTTTTTGACAATTTTGGCCAATTTTATAACACTAAAAAATTCCTTTATAACCTCTGCTAGAAGGTTTTTTCCTTGTAGTGTGAAAGTAGGGGGTTCTTAAATTGGGAAGGTGTATTGGGCTCATATTGGTATGGGATTAAATAATGTGATTTATAGAAATATTTTCCATTATGTAGTCAAATTAAGGGTATTGGTTAATATCCCATGAACGCATGTGATATGTCAGAGGTTCATTGAGTGAAGTCTCCATGAGCTATAGGTGAAAAATTCATATTTTGGTGCTTTGTTAATGATATCTTTGTGAAGCCTTTACCATCCATTGCTTCTGATTCCCTTGATCCTTCTGGGGCTCTTTGAGGGGATTACCCTAATAATACGTATGTGCATGTGACATTTTCTACACCTAAATTAGACATGCTCATATACTAGTGTTCGGAACCAATCTTTGTCCTCTGATTCCATCACTATAGATTTAGGGAGAGACCTCAAGATGTTTATATAGATGAAGATTCTCACGTAGGAGATATAGAACCCATTCTTGGTTTGTTCTAAGAGGCATATAAACTCTATCATCTTATTTCCATTGAATTTTAGGGCTTCCACATCCTAGTACTCATATGGCAAGTAGTACATATGGATCTAGAAAATGTCCCATGACAAATCTTCCATGTCGAGATTAAAGAACTCAACTCATTGTCTCATATACAACCTTGAAGATTTCAATAAATATGTACCTCCATCCATGACTGTCTTTAGGTCCTCGTGACAAGAAAATCCACTGTGAAGAAACCCTTGAAGCCTAGTTTGACTTCATAGTGGGCCTTGGGTTTCCCAAGTTGTGTTATCTAGTTAAGAAGGTTTTTCTTCATTAGATGTATTATTATGAATTCGTAAATGATGGCATGGTCCTTCATAAATTGAATTTTTTTGTTCATCGTGATAGGAAGATGTGAATCCTTATTATTTCAGATGATTTGGCTAAGCAAGTACTAGTGCTCCGCTAGGCAGAGGCTAGAACCATACCCTGATCTATATTTTCTACAAGGACAAACTTAGTGGCATTAGCATATGTTTGGTTCTAGATCTAGGGATGAAGTTATAGGACGTGATGCAAATTGGGTGCTCTTTCCATTAACACCATTACTCAGGGTGTGAACGAGCGAGGTGGGAAGTGAGATTAACAGTGAAAGAGGGTATTTTTGATAGGATGAATAAATCTATGAACATGGGAAGTGCAAGGGTTGCAGAGATATAGCAGAGGGTTTCCTACTTTTCTATCCATTTTCCATCTCAATTCAAATAGTCTCTTATGACTTTTATGTCTGATGCTTGGTTTCAAATATCATGGAGGGACATCCTTGGCCCATTGTGATAATTCTCAAGGAGTAGGCTACCCCACCCTCATGGATTCTCGTCTCTTGCTAAGTCATAAATTCCTAGTATTTCTAGCTTATTGTCTATTGGATGTCCTCTTATTGTTATAGTGAAAGTCACTAGTTTTGATCTTGGACCTCATCTAGATTACTCCAATAAATTACTACTTCAACATAGTTAAAGAAAAAAATATAAGGGCGGAAATCTGAATCTGGGTTACACTTTTGTGAGAATTGCGGGTTGAAAACTTTTTTCGGAACTAGTTCGTCCGAACTATGAATTAGTTCGGCCGAACTTTTTTTTAACGTTCGGCCGAACTCTAGATTCTGTTTAGCCTGACGGCCCACTGATGGCGCGGGTAAACAGAATTTTTTCCGGGGATTCGAAAACCGACAACTGAAGTTCGGCCGAACTTATATAAAAGTTCGGCCGAACATTGAGTTCGGCCGAACTTTTACATTTAAAATAGTTCGGCCGAACTATTTTTTATAAATAAATTGCCCGCGAAGTAATGTGGTTTATTGTTCCCGCTGTTTGGCTGTCGCTATCGTTGTAGCTGTTTCTCTGTCGCTGGTGCCTCTCTGTTTCTCGTCGCCGCACCGGAGCTGTCGCTGTTCGTCGTCGTTGCCAAGGTCGTCCTCGTCGCCGCGCTCGTCATCGTGTGTTAGAAATTCTTCTCCTCGTCATCGTCGCCGCGTTGGTCATTGGGTACAAATTCTTCTTCTGTTTCCGTCGTTTCTACACAAAAAAATATTATTACCGTTCTATGTTTATTTTTTTCATCCAGTATTTTTTGCTGGGCACTGTATGCTGTGGTGAGCCTATGGTTTCACGAACTGGCTGATGAGGATGTAATGTAATGTTTTTTAATATTGTTATATGTTTTTTCATATTCAGAATATTCTGACATTGGATTCCAAATTTGAAGATTGGGTACTTGTTTATACTCAGGACTTAGGTGGGCCCAAAAATGATGTTATAAGCCTCTCCATATCTGCCTATTTTTGGATTTTTTGAGCCTCCTCAAGATGAGAGACAGAAGAGAGTTTTAGTCCAATAGGGAACTACTTCAAATTCAAATTGGGATGTCTGATAACCAAGTACACACACAAATATCATCACATCACTCCTCCCTAGTCAAACTTCAAAATAAATAAGATTACTCTTCCACTCCTCTCTTTCGGAAACAGAGAAAAAAAACCTAAAATAATTAGATAACCAATATTCTCTGTATGTGCGGCTATCTTCCCCCTCAGCCGCACATGGTTTCTGTATGATGGACTGTTTTGCCAATGATTTAATATCTAAACAGCGTTTTTTCTTCTGTTGAAAAAAGGTAAACACTGCAATTCTTGAAATGAAATAAAACACACTGAAATAATAATATCTTCTTCTCCTGTTTCCGTCGTTTCTACACAAAAAAATATACTTCTTATCCTTTTTTTTTTCCAAAGAAAAATACGAACTTTTTATATTATAAAAAGTTGCATGTACATACACAGCTCCATTGCTGTTATAACAGTTTTGTTTGCACAAAATTTATCAAAAAAGAGTGTAACTTCTCTTCCCGAGAAGAGATCATTTCACCACCGATTTGTCCTTTGCTTCTTTTGGTTTTTTTTTTCTTAATTTTTTTTTTTTTTTAATTTTTTTATTTCTGTGTCCATCCTGTTTCCTATTTTGAGTTGGATGTATCATAAGGCATCCAAAAATAAAACATATACCTCGCTACCTTAATCCACTGTAAAGCCAAAAAATATTGTTTCAGCAGTATTTTATAGTAACAAAAAACCAAATAAGTGTATGCTGATCCACTGGTTCTATTAGAGATTTTCTGCATATGGAGGCTGGTCCGAGACGAAGCTTTCACCATTTTCTTCCTCCCTTATTCTCCAACTGTCCACAGCTTGTTCAATACCGTCTTTAGAAAGTTTGTCTGCCATATCATTTCGTTCTCTGTAAATATGATTAATGGACAGAATTTTTTTTTTAAAATTTTTTTTTTTTTTCTAATTTTTTTATTTCTGTGTCCATCCTGTTTCCTGTTTTGAGCTGGCTGTATCATAAGGCATCCAAAAATAAAACATATACCTCGCTACCTTAATCCACTGTAAAGCCAAAAAATACTGTTTCAGCAGTATTTTATAGTAACAAAAAACCAAATAAGTGTATGCTGATCCACTGGTTCTATTAGAGATTTTCTGCATATGGAGGCTGGTCTGAGACGAAGCTTTCACCATTTGCTTCCTCCCTTATTCTCCAACTGACCACAGCTTGTTCAATACCGTATTTAGAAATTTTGTCTGCCATATCATTTCGTTCTCTGTAAATATGATTAATGGACAAAGAATTAAAAGACAATTTCAGATTCTGAATTTCTTCAAATAGATCAGATTCTGAATTTCTTCAGATATGTAATCGGTATATAGACTGTTTTCCACTTTTAATATACTGAAAACAGTGTTTTTTTTCTCTTGAAAAAAAGATCTTGTAATATTATGTTTTTATTCACATTTATTGTTTCCACATTGCTATTGAATTAACCTTTTAATACTCTTCTTAATT
>JAXQQM020080820.1:0-17410 GCA_034641835.2 Pinus albicaulis
ACAAGAAAAAAGCACATTGGTGAGGGTCATGCTTGTGACAGACCTTTAAGGTCCATCACCAATGTCACATATGGTGACGGTCCCTAAAAAATCATCACTGTAAGTGTATATAGTGATGGTCCTTTATGGTCTGTCACCAAAGACATTTTCACGATTAACTTTGGTGAGGGTCACATGCCCATCCCTACCTCTCTTCGTATTAATTTGAGTGACGAACTTTTAATGACCCTCACCAATGCTCTTTTTGTTACTTTTGGTGATGGTCAAAAAATGTCCATCATCATTGATCATTAAAAAACCGTCACTATAAGTGTATATAGTGATGGTCCTTTATGGTCCGTCACCAAAGACATTTTCAATGAAACTTTTGGTTAGGGTTGTTAAAGGCCCATCACTAATTCTCTCTTTGGTGACACTTCTAGTGACGAAATTTTAATGACCATCACTAATGCTCTTTTTGTTACTTTTGGTGACGGTCAAAAAATGTCTGTCATCATTGATCATTCCAATGAGTTTTTGATGATGTTGTGTGTTTTTTAATATATTTTTTGTCAAAAGATAACGATTTAATACCATTATTGTGGAGTATTTTTTATAATATGTCCAAGGCCATAGTGGTTAGGGTCAGTCAATTTCTTAAGAAGTAATTAGTGTGTATAATTTCCCTCAAGTAATGACTAGTCGAATAGAGATTTCCTATGAGTCAACACATGATTCATATCTATTAAGTTTATTATCTATAAAATTCCCTTTAGATAAAGTTCCACTATTGTGTGTAGGAAATATATTATTTAATACATAATCAAGCTCTGACAATTCATTAATGAGAAAGACCTAACAATCCTCAACAATCTGGGCACACCTAAAATTAATGCTTTGGCACACACTGACATTTATTATCACCCCACATGTCTTGGAACATCTTTTTACCTAGAACGTCTTGTGATGACACTGATGATCAAGCACATGTTGGCATGTGCTAGCAGAACATGGAACTTTCCTAACATGTGTTGCCATGCTGCATATAGTCCCTAGCATGCCCTGGAACACCTTGGTTGAATGCATTGACATACATTAGCACTTGGCACACAATTCCACTTGGCATGTATTGGGACCTATTATTAGTGCGCCTAACATGCCCCTTTTCAAAAAGATAAAGTCCTGACTTATTAACCCTCTTATTGGTTCTTCCTTTTGTTGCCTTGACGCATATTGACATATGTTGGCACTCTGCGCCACATCCTTAGCACCTAGCATGTATTGGCATATCTTGGCACTATTAATTGGCAAATGATATAATTAGCACACCTTGGAACTCCCAAGCACATTTTGGGAATTCTTGACATGCCTTGATATTCCCTAGCATGCCTTACCAATGCTTAGCATACCTTGTCACTCCCTCCTTGGCATGACAACTAACACTGATTAACACTAGTCTTTGGCAGTACATGTTCCTCATATTCATTAAATTCCATGAATTTTTACCTAGTGCTCCCTTAATGTTTTTTCCTAGTACTCCTTAACACTCATCAACATGCATTATCACTCTCTAGCACACCTTAGCACTCTTTAACATTCCCTTCCACTTCATAACATGCATAACACTAGTCCCTGACACATATTGGCGCTTGGAACGTGTTGGCGCTGGGAAAGTCTTAGCATGTATGGAATACGTTGAGATGCCTTGGTATGATTTGGCATGGTTTAATATTAAATTTGTTTGTGATGATCAATTGTTGGAAAGTAGATGAGAAGCAACAAAGGAATACTTGGCACTTAGAATGCACTAAGACTTTGCACTTGGCACCTATTGCCGCTTAGTGTTGGTGTGCCTAGCATGCCCCTCTTGGAAAAGGTAAATTGATGACTTATTAAACCTCTTATGTGTTCATTTCCTTGTAGTTTAAATTTTTTCTCCCTTTTGTTGTTTTGACAGTCCCTGACACGCATTGACACACCCTTGCACATCTTGGCATGCCTTATCACTTGGCACATCTTAGCATGTTTGACATGTATTCCCACTATCTGGCACATCAAGGGGGGTGAAGAGAGATGTATTCCTAAAGTAGGTCGAGTACGAGGGCCTAGTAAGGGTTTCTAAAGGGAGGTCATGATCATCCTCCAAGAGCAAGATCATCATGTGAGGGTTCATAAGAATTTTGTATACCTTAATGGTCGGTTTGCGCTAGGAAGTAGGATGGCATATTGTTGGTTCTCTTCTGGAAGATCGAGCTTAAGAGAGGTTTCTCATGAGAATCTGGGCATGTGATTTCAATGGTGTATTTGTGTGAAGGCCTCATCAAATTCTAAAATGTTGAAATTTGCAACAAGAAACAGTGAGATTGGAAACCAGAAAGGACAAAAAAAAATGCACCCACACTGGTGAGGAATTTTGATGCACCAGGAGTGAGGAATGTGGGGTGTCTAATTTATTTTTCCCTTAAATATATTGGACAATAAATTGTAATTTCATCTCATAACAACTTGTGTCAGTTAATTAAGTCACGATGACCGAGTTAGCCCAAGAAATTCGAGTTGAGGGTAGAATATGAGGCATCTAGAGGGATTCTAATATTTTTTGGGTCCAGTTGAAGTTGATGCATTAGTGGGGTGCAAGTGTAATTAACTCAATTAAATGAGTTAAAATCAGTTTAACTAGTTCTAACTGAGTGATGATATAGTGAGAGGTCTAGTGAATTAAATTAGATTTAATTCACACTAAGTGATCAATTAGATAATTGATCATTCACTATTAATAGTTGCATGCATTTCAGTTTCGAGGAATACCCAGTTGAGACAGAGGTTAAAGGGAACATAACTATTAGTTGTATTCAGAGAAAATTTCCCATGTGAAATTATAAAGTCATTGGGATGCCATGATGGATTGCGCAATCAAGGAAGACTGATTTTCCTAATTAATAAGGAGTTAATTCCCTAGGAATTGAATGAGAAAGGCAAGCTGAAGTGAGGATGAGAATTGGCTAAGTACTAGACCGAGTTTGTCTAGATCAACAGGAGACAATTGACAGAGTGCTGGAGAATCTCATGAGAAATTAAGCATTGTATTGTTTCATGATTCCTTGACTTAATACACAATAGATATAGAGGGGTTTTGAGCAGTTTCTTTCCCAAAATACATCATGTTGTTGCGTGATTGATAATTTATTTCTCTTACTTATATGTGATTGTGTGATCGTGTTTTGTTTCCGCAAATTATAGTAAGGATTCAGTATCTTATTTTAGTAGATTACAAGATCAGATTGGATCTCGTTGGTTAGATTTTCTACATGTTATCAGAGCAGGAATTTTTTGGGCGACGAGTTTACAGAGAATATCTAAAGGTTTGGTGTACAATTTAAAAGAAAAATAGAATATTTGGATTCCTTGCGAAAATCTACCCAAATAGGAAAAACAAATCGGTCGAATCGGAGCTCAAATGAGGGAGATATCATCGATTTAAAATCAACTCTTTTTTAGAAACTTTTTGTAACGTCGAGAAAATTACACTGTGTGTGAGTCAAGAACCTATATGCACTTGAGGTACCAAATGCATGCAAAGCTTTGAGGAGAAAGGCAGAAGTTAGAGACTTGGTGGTTTAGAGGGAGCATAAATTACCTCTCAACATGCATCCTCATGAGAAGCATTCTTAGAAGGTTGTGGAGTAGTTATCATAATGGAGAAGCAGAGAAGAGACTGAGTGGAAGCGTACACTCAAGAAGAGACCTCCATGAGGGGGAAATTTCGAGCCAGATGGGAAGAGGGAGCAGCCATACCTTGAGGTGTAAGGTGGGGTGATGTGTAGACATAATCCCAAGATAAGAAATTTGGGCAAGGTCCATTGAGATGGCGTGTCTCATGGATCAAACCGAGCTACAAGGAGCCCATAGTACATCAGTAGTAGGAAGGATCAGTAAGATTGATGTAGTCAGATGTCAGCAAGACAAAAATCAGAGTGACAAATGTCAAATACTGGAGCACAAATCAGAGTTAGCAAAAATTCAAAGGGCACGGATGCAGATGTCAGCAACAGCACAGAGAATCCAGTACTAGACAGGTGCAGTAGCTAGCAGCAGTCAGAAGACTCTGATGACAGATGCATTATACTAATTCCGTTGTTCGGAGGCTATTCAGTTTCAGGATTTGCAGGTGCAAACAACACTAGAGAAGTGTAGCATGCAGAACATTCCAAAGGTACTAGATGGGGATAGATAGAATTCCTTTCTTGTTGAGAGGGATTGTTGAAATTTGCAACAAGAAACAGTGAAATTGGAAACTAGAAAGGAAAAAAAAATGCACCCATACTGGTGAGGAATTTTGATGTGTCAGGAGTGAGGAATGTGAGGCGTCTAATTTATTTTTCCCTTAAATAAATTGGACAATAAATTGTAATTTCGTCTCATAACAACTTGTGTCAGTTAGCTAAGTCACGATGATTGAGTTAGCTCAAGAAATTCGATTTAAGGTGATCGAGGTGGATATTGGTGGCGACCCGCCTATTCCACTTGGGCCCTTGCCATTGTCTCTTTCAGTTTTTCAGTTTCCTTAATTACAGCACAATTTACTATTTTTGTCAGTTTTTCAGGTCTTGAACTTTCGGAGCCATTTTGAGGCCCCAAACGAAATTTTTTGGGCATGAAAGGTTTGTCGATTTCATAGAAATTGCATTAGCAGTTGTAGTCCTCGAAGACATATTTCTAATGAGGTATCATGTGCGTCAAACGAAGATCATATGACCAAGTTACGACTACGGGAAGTTGGCTGCCCAACTGACCCCAATGAGGCCCATAAACTCTTGGTGTTACATCTCCTCGGGTTAGGGTTTTGGTTGTTTAGGGGTTTATCTTATTTAAAATAATAAAAATACCCTTGATCCTTATTGTAACATAGTTCACAGGAACATAACTATTAGTTGTATTTAGAGAAAATTTCCCATGTGAAATTATAAAGTCACTGGGATGCCATGATGGATTGCGCAATCAAGGAAAGTTGATTTTCCTAATTAATATGGAGATAATTCCATAGGAATTGCGTGAGAAAGGCATGCTGAAATAAGGCTGAGAATTGGCTAAGTACTAGATCGATTTTGCCTAGATCAGCAGGAGACAATTGGCAGAGTGCTGGAGAATCTCAAGCGAGATTAAGCATTGTATTGTTTCATGATTCCTTGACTTAATACAAAATAGAGATAGAGAGTTTTGAGGAGTTGCTTCCCCAGATGCATCTTGTGTTGTGCGATTGATAACTTGTTTCTCTTATTTAGATGTGATTGTGCAATCATGTTTTGTTTCCACAAATTGTAGGAAGGATTCAGTATCTTGTTTTAGTACATTACAAGATCAGATTGAATCCCGTTGGTTAGATTTTCTACACGAAATAGAAGAGAGGGTTGATACCATCTTGCCTTGTGGTGGTTATTAGGCCACAAGGTCTGTCATAAATACCAACATAAATGGAGGAGGGTTCGCACTGTAATTTAGAGCCATAACAGAAGTTGATGCAGGCGTAATATTGACTGAGTTAACCCTAGTTTGGGGGTCGACATTGAGATCTGAAGTTCATGTCAATAAATGCCCAGAATCTATGGATCCATATGAGCTAGGTCAAGTCTCTTATGGAGGAAAGAGTCGTGTTTTTCCTATGTGTAGATAGGGTTTGTTCTACAACAATTAGAAGTTCATAAGTATAATGCCCTAGTTAGGACAATTTCCTAGCATGTTTAGTTCATAAGGTATGCCCTTAAGACTGTGACAGATTTGCGTAGAAGAAGATGGCTTGTGACCCTTAGAGCGAGGTTTATTTCTGTAATAAAGACCGCAGATCTAGAAGATGGTTTGCAAATTTAGTATGTGTGGAGACAATAGATCCAAAGGAGGGTGGAACCTGAGCAGAAGATTGAGCATGTAGAAGAAATGTGCCATATGAAGAATGGATTGACATGTCGAGGAGTTGATTTTGGTGGGCTTTCCATGGATTTTTAGACAAAGATCTGAAGAAACCTATAAAAAATTAGTAAATGGACTGTTAGTGGCTGATTTGTGACCCTAGTTTAGTCATCTACAAATTTTTAGAAGTATGATAAGAGGAGTAGTTCATATTTGTTCATAGATTGGACAACAAAGATCAAATTTTTGATACACAAGAACAATGATCTTGAGAGGACTCAAACCATTGTTAGGTGGAAGATTTGAAGAGCCCTAGATGAAGACAATATTGTGGGCTCTAGATCAGTAAAAATAATTGACTGTGGTTGGGAAGATTGATGGTAGTCCAAGTACAGTTGGAGGGTTGTTAGGTTACTGTCAAAGAAGAGCCCTAAACCTTGATCTGGTGAAGGACAACAAAATTGGTAGAAGGGCAGGTGTATAGGGCCTAAGGATGTGCAGAGTTTGAAGGACTAAAGTAACAGTCAAGTGGGCCAACTAACTAGCCCTAGTTCACTATATTGTAGAGTATTGATTCAGTGAGAAGAAGGAAAACCTCCATAGCCTCGTACTTCTCATCTTGGAGCTGTAGTATGGAAAAAGTGGGCATACCAAAGAGTTGTTCACAAATGGAATTGTGAACAACTTTTTACCACTCAAACTAGTAGTGGACCTAAAAGGGGTTCCTAAGAGGGAAAATTATAGGACAAGGGAAACGATGGCGGCTTAGCCCATTGTCACCACAACTAAGGCTCCTTTATCTTCACGGACTTTCATCGATGGGTGGAGTCCCAGTAGTTTAGGAAGTCACTTGAAGAGTATAGGTTAATGAATAGGTGGGAAGTGACCCTCTAAACCCTTTCCCTAAGATAAAATAAAGAGTGGGACTTGCTTTCCTTTTAAGAAAGGGAATTTATCCTCTAGGGAGAGAGGAGGGGGATTGAAGGGTTGAGGGAGAAGAATAAGACTTATGAAGGAATTTTTCAATCCCTAAAATCCTTTGGGAACTTGGATTCCCAAATGGTCCTTGATGAAATGGATTTGACACCAAATGGGACCACACGGGGCCAAGTGGACCCAACCCAGGTTCGGGGATGGATCTTAGCAACAAAATATGTTCCTATCCTAGACAAGGTGATGGGAAAGGATCAGACAAGAGTTTTTACTTCAATAGGTAAAATTGATCCTACTAGGTTCTATCCTTGGGAACACCTAGGAAAAACTTGATCCTAGAGCTAGGGCTTGCGGTATCCGGATATTCCACCATCGTAATTAGCCCAAGTTCTGAGGAGAGTGAGGGAACCCAACAACTTAGCTACCTCTAGGAGATAGAAGTTTTCCTCTAGCTAGATTCCTAGGAAATTGTTGCCCTAGGTGACCTAATGGGGCTAGACCTAGGGAATGTGAAAATTTCTTAATCTAAGAAACCCTACTGCAGTATCTTGATTTACTTATCCTACTTGAATTAAGTTACAAGTTTATTTATGAAATATTCAATAAATTAGTGAAGTAAATAGTAAATAAAACTAGCAACCTACACATACAGATCAAATACTGAGTAACATGCTCATAGACAAAGTGACACATGGATTTTCTGGACAACTGTCCCTAGAAAAAACCCAATGCGGGAAAACTGGTGCAGCTAGCTCTGGAGGTTTTTCATTATTATGCAGAATCTAAGTACAACAATCCTGGGCACCAAAACTGGTTCGCCAAACAAAGAAATAAAAATGGCAGTAATACGCCATTCTGAATCCCTCTACGTCAGCCTAACTAGCCTGCGTCGGCCTCTGCGCTGCTCAGTAAGGGCCTCTGTCACACCTGAAGGGCTTACATTTCCCCTGTGCTACCTTCACTAGGCCTGTGTTAGCCCTACGTGGCTCCTGCTGCCTCTGCGCTACCCCCGCTGGGCTCTGGCTGGACTGCGTGGCTCCTGCTACCCCTGCTGCTTTGGCTGGCTGGAATGCTTAAGCAGAAAAACATAGGTAAGAAAGAAGGCACTGGCCAAAGGTAACACATAACAATCAGAAAAATTGAAGAAATGAAATGAAAATAGATCAATGTCCACAAATAACTGAAATAGCTCAATGGGAATAGAGAGTAAAAGCTTTGACAACATTAATAATTTCTTATAGCATCAGCTAAGAGAACAGAGGAGACTAGTTCATGAGGTTAAAATGTTGTATAATTGTTGGCACAGGAAAACTGTAGTATTGTTAGAGTAAATCTCTGCAGGTACCATTAGTTGGTGATCATCGATAATCATTTCATTTCATCAAATACCCTGATGAATGGGCCTTACAAGCTATTTGCGTAGACAAACCCCACAGAAGCTGTGTGATGGAAAAATATTCACACTATATTGAAGAAAACACCTACCAAATAAGGATGACATTTCAAATGGGGAAAGAAACAATAGAGAGATAGACATCGAAAAAGTTAAAATGCTAGGGCAACAGGAAAGCAACTAGGTAGCATGGTAGAAAGCACAACAAAGAAAATTATAAAAATGGAAAACCCTACAAATTATCACCCATCCAAACATCACCACAATTTTTTCTTTAAATATAAATCTCCAAATTCATCAAACTATATCGTGTATTCAAACCTGATCCTCTCTGTTAGCCATTCTGAAGATAAGCCTGAGAACTTACTACATAACCATCACCTACATGTAGCGATCTTATTCTGTGACCAGACAACCTACTTTCGTGAAGACACGGAAAGGTAAAAACTCTTTGCCGAGATTTTCCATACAACCTAGGTTGAGCAACCACATATACATCATCAATTTTTTCTCTTCAGATTTGTAACTTAGAAGAGCTTTGTTTGACCACCTCTGGGTTTCTCCTAGAGTCACCCAGGAAAGCCCTCTCAGCATCATCCTCTTTCTGTAGTACCTAATTAGTAATTTAATTAACCATAACAGTTTCTTGATCATGCAGGTATTTCAAATATATTGCCAATAAGCATAAAGCTTTCATGTTAAACAATCAGGTCAAAAGACTTTAGACTATGATGAAAAGAATACAAAGAAACCTCACCAACACTCAAAGGACAAACAAAGTCAAACCTCTACAAAGTATAAATAGATATATGATAAACTTCATTTGACCACAAAAATGTGCTTAACTAAAGAAAATTATAATTATTGTGCTTTCAAGAAAAACCTTTTAAGGGTAGTGATGTTATAAACATACCCCTACACCTCATGAACAATCAATGTGTATAAGTAGACAATCATAAGGCTCATTTTAAACATCATTATTATCATTTTATAAATCATTTTTATTAAATCAACAAGAAGCAAGAAACAATTGCATTCAGTTACACTGAAGCAAAGTATATGGCAATTTCATATACTTATTATGAAGCTATCTAGATTTGCAACTTGATTGTAAAGTCAACCAATAAATTTTTGAAGCCCAATATTGTCTCTTCTGAGAATCAAAGTTACATCAAGCTCTATGAAAATCCAATGTGTCATGACCATTTCAAACACATTGATATTCAATACAATTTCCTAAGATTCCAAATTCATTAGGGAGTTGGTAGTGTTGGACCACATTCTGACAAAGTTTCATATGGTTAATAGTTTGACAAAGCTCCTAACAAAGGGGAAGTTTGACAAGTTGGGGGATAATCTTGGGTTATTGGAAAAAATAAATTTCTCGAGAGTGTTAGATTACCTAGTTGGTTTGAGTTGGTCTCACCTCAGCCTTGAGAAGTTGAGCAACACCAGGATTGCAGAGCTAGATTGTGGTACACCAGTCATAAATATTCTTAAATACAGCTAGAAGCTTATAATGACACCTTCGAGGATAGACGAATTAGTTATTGGGTCACACCCACCAATTATGGCACACTAGTTGAGGAGATTAACATCGTCATCTTAGGTGCATTCATGAGTGCACACTTAATGAATGAGGAACTTTCAGGAGAGGAGTTATATCTACTATGATAATGCACTACTCTAAAAGAAAAGCCTTGCATACAAGGAAAATTTATGAGGGAGTTGCTCATGCTCAAGGGAGATGCACCACTAACGGTATCATTAGCCTGTTTTCTAACAACACCTTCTCTTAACTTATAAATGAAAAGGATGGGCACACTAGTTAGACATTTGTAGAAATATATAATAAGAGTGAGTATTGTTAGCTTGTAGGTTGTAGTACGAGGTTTTGTGAGATGACAACTTGTCATGACATTCTTCTATTTGAGTAATAAAGACTTCTATGCAATTTTTGTTGGAGCCTGCTCTTTTTATCCTGAATGCTCAGATTGCAGATTTGTGTAGAGTGGGCCTAATATATTTGTTGTTTTAATACTCTGTACATGTTGTGTTTGCACTCTTGAATTTACATCCTTCAATTTCTGCTCGTACAAATCTGAAATTTTGATAGGTAGATACTAAAGTTCAGTCCTACTGTTAGGATTTTTTAATTCTCTGAGGGTATTCTCTTGTTTTGAATAGTATTTGCATATTTCTACATCACAACTCATCTCTTCTATTTCATTCTACTATAATACAAAAATCATTTCTAGTATAGTTTAGTTTATATTTTCTTTTTACTTAATTGATTTTTTATTTTATTTTATAGGAGCAGTACTTAGCAATCTCAATTCACACTCCCTTTGTATTCACACTGTTGTATATGTGTGGTCGTTGGAAATTATCTCATCTCTATATTATCTTTAAGTGTAGACTTATGTATCACAATTCACATGTTAGAATTGACAATCATGAATCAACAGGTTGCATTTTTGCGTTGTATGACCTTAAGTTGTTGTTTTTAGTTAGTCTTGTGGCAAGTGTCTTCATAGACAACCCTGCAACCATAATTCTGGCCAAGGAAAATAAACTTGCTGTGTCCAATGGCTGAAAAGCATGACAAATTAAATCTCAAAGATGAATATAGTTCAATACAGAGAATGTGACTAAAATTCTCCAAAAAAATACTTGTAGCCAAGTATTATATCATTTTCAGGGAAAGCCAATAAACTCAATACAATATTCTAGGGAAAAAATAATCTAGAATCCAACACACATGGCCTTGGCAATTCTATCTATTTTTTTTGCTTGATCGTCCCTGACATGCATTGTCACACCCTTGCACATCTTGGCATGCCTTAACACTTGGAACATCTTAGCATGTTTGACATGCCTTCACACTATTTGTCACACATTAGCATTCCCAAGCATGCCTTGGCACTCATGCCCTCACAACTATCCTTACTTGGGAACCTTACATTCCTTGGAACACCTTGGCACTCCTTAGCTATCATACCACCATAGTCATTAGAAAAACAATGTTGTGCCCAACCCAAAGTCTCCCTCTCTCTTAAATTAGTTTGTCCACACCTTATCTCAACAAACATGGATGCCCTCTCTACCCTCATGAGAGTGTTAGTATGATGAAGGTGAAACTAAACTATCATCTAACCATTTCAGTAAGGTGAGTTAATGCTTCAAGAAGTGAGGAGGGTAGGAAAATCTAGTCAAGTCCTGATTCTTCTCATTTTCACAAGAATAATGGTGTCAATGCTTTCTTATTTGGTCTAAAATTTGAAGTGTGTGTGTTTGTGTTGGGGGGGGGGGGGGTGAAGAAATAAGCATAACCTTACCTTCAAACTAAGGTAATACCATTACTTAGTCATAATACTTATCAAGCCTTAGACTCATGACCCATTTACCTCGAAGTATGTTAATGACTTATATGATCTTTATATATGTAATCACGCTTTTATGTAACATCCTTGATAATGACTCTAAAATTGTCATAACCATGTAACAAAAATCTAGGATTAACACCCATTGACCTTAAGGAGCTTCGTTAAATTTGACCTTTCCAACTCATCTCATGTTGATGTGCATGTAGAGGTAAAGTATCTCTCTCAACTGCAACAAGAAGTAATGAATCCTTATTTTCCATTCCATAGGCACGAGGAAAGATAACTAACATTTGAATAAAGAGAGGGTTTACTTTATTGCATGCATTTTGTGCTTGGTTTTGATTCACCTTCGTAATAAATGTACTCGTTACTCTTTTGGCCATTTTATTTTGTTCTTGTTTATATTACTGTTGTAGTGTGCTAATAAAAAATTCAATTGTTAATGGCAACAGAAAAGCATAAATCAAATGATTTATCTTTTATTTATGATATTGTGATACCCTAATTATCCCAATGCACATAATTACTAGATAATGGCCATCATCCAAAAAGAAAGAAAAGTGCATGCCAATTCAAGAAGTCAAAATAACATGTCCTACATGGTTCCTCCCCTTCTTGACATGGTCAGTCAATAGAATATAACCGTGTCCTCTCTCTTTGGTCCAACAAATTTCTCTCTTACAATAAAAAAAGCTTCATTCATTCCTACCCATCAACTCAAGTTTCCATGGTTCCTTCCTTTCATTTGACTTATTTATTTTTCTAGGGAAATTATCCTTTTATTAGCCTAAGGGTGAGTGTGAAGGTCAATACAATGTTCACTTGAAATTTCATCTTCATTCGAATTTGTATGCTCAACTTATGCCTAAACTAAGATTTTGTGAGTCATCGTTTGCACCATACAACATGTTAAATAATTGTCAAAGGCCTTATTATAAATACCAAGATTTGATCATCGAGCTAATCCAAGGCATCAACCCCCTTTACACTAGTGATTTTCTTTTGATGATGTATCTTTTCCCCCATAGGCTATCAACCTTCGTTTAAACTTCAACCATTGAACCCTTTTAAAAGATGAAAGTTTTTCAAACATCAAAGATATTTTGAATATCGACTCCTTTCAAGAGATTAGGTTCACTTGAGCAACATGCCTCTTTCAAACATCAACTGCTTCTATATGAGGGTATCAATCACTTTTGAAACATTAATCCCACCTAAAGCATCAACCTCATTTTTATGAAGGATATTGACCTCATTCAAACCATGGTGACCACACACTTTCAAAGGAGGACACTAACTCTCCAAAGTATCACCCCCCTTTCAAGCTTAGTGATTAGAGCCAACTAAAGCATCAATTTTTTTGCAGTATTTTTAGCAAAGTCTCTCTTTCAAACTTCATAACATTGATCATTTTTTAAACAATGGGTGATTTTGAAACTTTGGGTCGTTTTCCCATTGAGCCATTTGGACATAACATGTGTCAAACATATTCAAGCAATTCAAATTAGCCAGCTTTGAACTTAATCCACTTGAGTCATTTTGAAACATCATACATTTAGGAATGCTGTAATTTTGGCCCACTAGAACCACTTCAAACTCCAACCCCTTACGAAACTTTGAATGATTTTCCAACTTAAACCCCTTTTGAAACATTAGGTGTTTTTTGAAATTTTACCCTTTTGAAACTTTGGCCCTTTCCAAACTAATGCCTATTGAACCACTTTGCAACTTGAAGCAAGGTTTTTAAACTTTGAGGATTTTGAACATTAACCCATTTTAACACATGAAAGCATTTTTTGACTTTGCAAACTTAATAAAGCAAAGGCTCCAATTCTTGATGGTTTACTTTGGGCCATCGGGCCCTTTTCAAAAATAAACTTATCAACCCATCCTTGAACGCTTCCATCAAACCATTCCAGATATTGGTCATTCTAACTATGGCCATTAGTTGTCCTTTATAGGTTGGATCATTGGTCTCTTTTGAACTTAAAGCCATTAGGCATTTAAGCATTAAGTCATCTACGCCTTTTCAGATATTTTCACACTTTATAAAAATTAGAAAACATGAATTAAATTCAATAAACCTAATGGTTTAAACCATTCGAGTGGAATTACAAATTTACACACTATGGGGTTTGAACTCTATCCCTCATTAAATGGTTGCATAAGCTGAGTATAATTGCTCTAATTAACTAAATTTCAAATAGTACAAAAAAAAACCACCTTTAAACCTAACGAAAAAACAATTCAAAACCAATTAACTTTTCCCAAAAATATTCTATTGTATAATATCCACTAGTTATTGTGATTCATTTACAATACTCACCTTACCAATACATAAAAATTTAAGTTATATATATATATATATATAATTGCCTATTATATAAATTATATATATCTTGTTCCATAAATTGTCCCCCGACTTTAACAACCGGGATTCGACTCTCTTTTTGAAAAGGAAATTATCTAGATAATTTTTTTTAAATTCACCATGGCAAGCGTTATTTTCGAGCGGGAATTCGAATTTGAAAAAGAGAAAAGTTTGATAGTCATAATGCTGGAATTCGAATTTGAAAGAGAGCGAAGTTTGACAGTCATGCGGGAATTCGAATTGAAAAAAGGCGGACTGCAGGTCAAATCCAAGCACAATGATTTTTGAACAGGGTTTATGAAGGTTTCTAAGCGTCACAGAGTGTTGTGAATGGCGCAGATATGGGCATAAATGAGGACGGAAGCGTGTAGTGATACCAGACACCACACATTTTGCTGTAAACTATGCCGGTTATCCTTCTTCATTTTCACGAGCTATTGAAACCCTCGGATTGCAGGTCAAATCCAAGGCCAGCGGTTTTTGAACAGGGTTTAAGCGGGGTTCTAAGCGTCACACAGTGTAGTGAATGGTGCAGAGATGGCCGTAAATGAGGACGGTGAATGGTGCAGAGATGGCCCTAAATGAGGACGGAAGCTTGTCAGAGTGATACCGGACACCAGTACATATTTTGCTGTAAATTATTCCGGTTTTGAAACCCTCAGAGGTACCCAAGGAATTGCGAAGGTGAGACCCCCTCTTTCTTTATTCATTTTCTTAAAATCCCGACACATTTACATCACATTTCAGTTCTTCATTTGCTTAAAAGCCCAACACATTTACATGAAATTCCAGTTCTAGATTTTATGTTCAATTTTTTTTTTTGATTTAATGGAAACTGGGTCTTCGACATTGTGTGAAAGAACTCGGGATTCGACATTCATATCTCCCTCCCGCTCATAATTTTGTGAGACACGAATATTCAGCTGGAATATGTTTAGAACATACTAGTGAGATTTTCTGGTAGGTGGAAAAACTGACATTGCTGCAAAATGTGATTGATATAATAAAGGGGTATGGATTCTATTCATCGAGAAGGATTGGGCTTGAAATAAATAGAGGGTCAGCACAGGGCTTTGGTTATTGGTCCAGGTTTGTACTTCGGTGAATATGCCCAAAAAAATAGGGCTTTAGTAATAGATATTTAGGCAATTGTTATTAGGCAATCTTGCTATTTGTGGAGACATTTGGTGAATATGGAGCGGTGATATTAATATCTGGGGGGCTGGCCTTACGGATCCTCATAAACTGATGGATCTGAAAACCCAGAACCAGAGACTTAAGCATCATCAAAAATGGAATACAGCTTCTGAATCCTATAGATTGAGGATAGAGAGTTACTCTTGTGTTTATCTCATGGCCCATCACATTGTACATGTCATTCTCAACAACGCCTTTCCTTTCCTGGAAATTTCCAGCTATGAAACACTTAGACTTGTGTAAAGAAAATGTATCAAATAGGAAAGTAGGCCGCTCTCGCAATGACTGGGGAGAGGGCAGGCTTGCACCAAGACTTTTAAAAGAGTGCCCTTGACCATTGTACAAAGGTCAGCCTAGCATACATTGCACAAGATCTAGCCTGAGTGATGACTCTTGCATGAATTTTGGGTCAAATTTTTGTGGCCAGGCTCACTGTAGCATCTCAGGATTTCTTTGGAAACATCGGTCAACAAGGAGACCGCTGCTCCATTTTTTTTTTCCTTCGATTCTTCTTATGGTCCTCAGCAAATTTATTTTCAAGATTTTGGCTTCTCTATCGTCCCCAACAAATTTATCTCTAAGATTTTGTCTTAAAAGAAGTCAAAATGCTATTCCCAAAAATGGCAGACAAAAAGCTCCTCCTCCATGTCAGTTTGAGAACTCACAGAGAGCCCTGAAATCTAGCCAGCCATATGTAAAGTCCCTACCATGGAATTCGAGCTTGGCCCTCTTTTCACTATGAAAATGCTAGGAGAGTAGCGCCAACAAAGTCAGTAAGCCATAAACCCTATGATATTTAGCTATTTTTCATCAATGACAATTTTTACCACATGATATACTATTGCAGTTTGCATCTCACATAAACTTCATAATTCTTTGTTTCCCTGTAGAGTTATGTTTGAGACCATAGTATCACTTGATCAAAATCAAAATCGATTGTTACTTAGCTCTCTCAAACGATGACAGTGTTTTAATTTCTAATTAATTACCATTATGAGGTTTAATTAAATGTTGTGTTTTGTAGTTTAAATATTTATACTTTTTTTTGTGTTATGAAATTCTTTTTAATTATCATTTTTCTTTTGTTATAGGCTATATTTATCTTAGAATAAGTGTTCTATGTATCCTTCCTGAATTATTAATGTGTATAAAATAAGCAACACATGAAAAACCCTTGACTTTATTTACCCATCTCCAATCTCCATCAGACATCGCCGCCAATGTGTCGATGAGTATCTTATATTTCTGTCAAAATTTATTTTGTTGGTCCATTGCTGCCGATAAAATAAAACGTACTGAACAGTGCTACGGAGAACTACCTTTTCAAATTTTAGAAAGCAATATTGAAAACATTCAACAAATAGTAATCTGCCATATGAGGAGCAGGATGATTTTGACGATAGTGTGTTCCTTGTTGGAGAGCCTGACTTCTATTCTAGAACACATAAGGATGGACTTGAATATCTTCGACAAGTCAAGTATGTAAATTATAAGATCTCCTTATATTTCTTATACAGTTATTTTAAATGGAAGTATCTCCTAAAATTGTAGAAGTATTAGCTGGTTAATTCTTCAATTTGCTCAAGGATGTTTTGCACTGAAATTTTTTTCCATCTATCTTTAGCACAATTTCCTATCCATTGTGGCATTAACGAAGGAAAGGGCCAAGTTTTTCCAAATCTGAAATATGATTGTTGAAGTTAGTCATGGTTTGTAAATGTGAATGTTGTTGTTTTCCAAAATTTAGTTATGTATATCTGTTTTCTCATGCATTAATTTAGCCAAAAAAATACATTTATTGGATTTGATTTTATTCATATTTTGAACTAAATGGATTTTTTGCAAGAGGATTTATATTTTCCACTTGAAACTTCATGTAAATTAACGACAATTTTCCAGATAGCTAAATATTAATTTGAATGCTTTCCTAGGCCTAGATTGTCTAAATCATAGTACAAGCTCAAGTTCTTTTCCTCAGAAAAAATTATAAATTCTATTCAAAGGAAGGAATGGAATTCACATTCTCTTTTAGCTCTAGGCATGCGTACAAAACAGGATGAACATAAAGGGTTTTTCATTTTTTCGTCTGGATACATACGGATTAAAAAAATCATAGTTTAAAGCAAGGAAATCCCCCTTACATTCTATTGTTGAGAACTTGAGATTATCTTCTAACGATATGTGCCAAAAGTAAGTCTCATGACTGTCCTGAGAAATTTGCAATGCAGAATCATAGCAGTGATAATG
>JAXQQM020069626.1:0-113800 GCA_034641835.2 Pinus albicaulis
GCGACCTGGACGCACTTTTCAGCCTGTAACCTGCGACCTCAACTCAAATCAGGTCAGAACCTGCGACCTGCCTTTTTTCCAGCATTTTTTCTGCAATTTTTCTGGGTTCTGCTGCAGCCTCTGCCAGGGTCTTCCAGCCTCTGTCTCAGCCCGCCTTGACCAAGATCTGATCTATTTTTACTCACCTAAGTGGGAACCCAGCCCCTTAGGGCTTTAGTACCCTCCACCTTTTGTGGAAGAGTTTCAGCTGTTACAGCCGTCGGTTTCAGAGCTTCAGCCCCCTCTTTTCCAGATCTGTTACCTCCCTTTCAGATCCTTTGAAATCAGCCTCTTTTCCTTTCAAATCACCTCCTGTCGTTTTGTTTGGACCTCCTTTGAAGGCCTCCGCCTTGCCCCCCCCGGTTTTTGCTGATTTCCCTTTTTCCAGCCACCTTGCCTCTGTCTCTTGGCTGTGATCTGCACCCCTTGTCTGCAGCTTTATCCTCCAGATCTCTGTCCCCTTTGACCCTAGATCTGTTGAGCTTCCCTTGTGTGTGTTTCCATAGTTTTTCCCTTTCTTTTCAGCATAGTTTTATATAGTGACCCAATTTTCTATTGAGCAGATGCACATTTAGTCGTTATTTTTCTCGTTATTTCAAAGTATTTTACCTCGTTCTCTCGTAGGTTTATTTTCCGCCTACGCAAAGACACTTTTTTTTCTCTTCTTAATAACGAAAGGTTTAAAAAAAATTAAAATTAACGCACACCACACACCGACCCTAAGCGGTTAAATGCTCAGCCTGAGCACCGTCTGCAAGACCAAAATCAATCGTCACCGCACCTTATCTTCCTTCCTGACCTTCTTGACCGACGGATTCATCTGGGGGCTTCTTCCTCGTCATCATCGCTCTAAGGCGCCTTTCCCGGAGACTTCTTGGCCTTCATCCTCAGTTTCCGGTTGATCGACCTGCTCCGCACCGTCGTCGTCGAGCCCGTCCACCTTCGAGTCCGCACTCCGACTCCTCTCCTGATTCATCGGATCCCCCTTCTCCTTCCGGTTCTCCCCCTCCGACTCCTTTTACCTTCACCATGTCCGGATCAGGGCCTAATGCTAGCGGTTCTCCCGGCCCCAATGCCGGCCCCACTTCTAGCGGAACCGTCACAACCACTACTCCGGCCACCCCTGTGCTGCCGTACATTGCAGGCCTCAGCCTCCCCGATTTCCATCAGTTGATTAACGACCCCATTCACCATAATACTACCCGGCCCACTATGCCTACCAAGTTACCCTCTGATATCCCTAAGTTCGAGGGCCTTAATGGCGAAGACCCAACCAATCACGTCCGGTCTTTCCACATGTGGTGTTCCTCCAACTCCATTACCGATGACTCCATCCGTCTTCGTTTGTTCCAATGCACGCTTACCGGCGAAGCTTCTAAATGGTATGTCGAACATGCCACTTCCTCCCATACCACGTTCGAGACTCTTGCCCAAGCCTTCTTGTCGTACTTCCAGCTCCCTCTCCGATACGACACTGGTACGGAGCTCTTGACTTCATTTAAGCAATCCTCTTCCACACGCCTTTCTGCCCATGTTCAGGAATGGCGACGAAGACGGAGCTTATGTCGAGCCCCTCCCTTTGAAGATCGGGTTTACATGGACCGGTTCCTTCGCACCCTCCCATCTCCCATCGGCAAAGATGTCGCCTCTCACTTTCCTCAATCTGAAGAAGCCGCCCTCCAAATAGCTTTAAAATATGACCCGATCTACGCTCAATCTGGTTATGTTTATACCGTTCTTCCTGACATCCCCAGGCCCGGTGGCGCTAACGCCCCGGGGGCATCTCATTCCGCCGACGGTATTGTTGGATCTCTTTTCCACCCCTCTGCTCACCCTCCTATGAGCCATGGCCTTCCTCAGGGAGGGGCCAGCTCCTCTAGCACTCTGCCCCCTCCCGGCAACATGTATCCAGGATACGGCATGCCTCCTCCTTTTGCCCAACCTCCTGCTTACCTCAATGCTGCCCAACCCAACCCTTACTTTTATCCGCAGCCTGGTGCGCCAACTCCCCCAGCATATGCGTTTCCGCCTCCCTTGCCTCCTCACCACCTGCAACAGCCCTTACAACCCCCTCCAGGGCAAGTATTTGCACAGCAGGGTGCGTTTAATCCCCCTTCTTCTCAAAGAAGGCGGAGAGGCAACCAGAACCCATCTGCCCCCGGTAACCGAGGTCCCAATTCTGGTCCGGACCCTAACACTAGCAACCAGCCTCAGGGCATTCCGCCCAGGCCGGACAGGCCGCTTCGCACAAACAAGCCCTGTTCGTGTTGCGGTGTTTACGGCCACTACACTCACGATTGCCCTCTCTTACCCCAGATGCGACAGATGTGGGAGTCTCAAGCCACATTGCGCAGACAGCACGCCTCCCCTCACGCTCCTCCTAATGTGGCCACCACCCAGCCAGCTGTGTTCACTGATCCTTTCCCTCAACAGGGATTCGTGGCTACCCAACCCCCTGACAGCCATGCAGCCACACCCTCGTCCATTTCTGGTTCCTCTGACTACCAGATCCTCATGATGCACTCCGATCCGTCCCCTTCCATCGACCTTCACCTTCAAACTCGGTCTCGCCAGTACCCCAAGCCCCCTGCTCAGTCTGCTCCCGAGCCTCCATCTTCAGGTTCTACAGAGCCTCTTTCGACATCCAGTGGCCCCTTACACATCCCTCAACCCAAAGTTGAGGTTCACCCAAAGATTCCAAAGGGTCCCTTACGCTGAAATGCTGCCTCCGGTCGAGCCGCTCAATCGTACAGTATAGTAGATGATTTGGCACAATCCCCTGCTGCCATTTCCACACTGGAACTCCTCCAGTCGTGCCCTTCTCAAAGGAAGGCTCTACTATCTGCCGTGGGCGCTGTTGATCCTGCTGATGACCAAATGATTGTTTTCGACACCACTCAATCGGACCACCCTCCTCTTCCTCCTTCTGTTGCTTTCCAAATCCCAGTCAAAATCCGGAACGCCACTGTATCCCGGTGTATAATTGATGAGGGGGCGTCCACCTGTGTGATGTCCGCTTCGGTTTGGAAGCAACTCGGATCCCCCGAGTTGGCCCCTTCCACGATCACCCTTCGAGCGTGGGATGGTCATGCCTCCCAGCCTATTGGCCTGTTTCGTAACTGTCCCATCACCCTCGCCGGTAAGACTGTTTGCGTTGATGTCGAAGTCATTGACGCCCCTCTAGACTACAACATTCTATTGGGGCGAAGCCACACCTATGCCATGTCTGATGTCCCATCCGCGGTCTTCCGCAAGATGTCTTTTCCACATAATGGAAGGATAGTCACCATTGACCAGCTATCGTATCATGAGCCGCCGTCTCCATCCGCCTCCGAGACGACCATCTCTTCTGTAGCCAACAAGCAAACCGTCGATTCTTTGACCAGTGTCTCCCCTGGCGTCTATAAAGATTCCACCCTGCTTGGAACTTTTCCTCACCTTCCTCCCCCTCTTGTTACTGATCCCAGCTTGTCAAATGTTTGCATGATGCAATCGTCTCAGGCTGCCCATAAACGGCCTGCCTCGGCTAGCCCGCACCCTCCTCCCCGCCCTCCGCAACCCGCTCCTAGCCATCCATCTCAGCCAGCCGGACCTCCTCTTTCTGGCCCTCCCCCTACAGCTGGCACCCCCGCACCTCTTTATCCCCCAGGCTCGGTCCCCCCTGGCCTTAACCATCTTGGAGCCGTTCCTCCTGGTCATTACCCTGCTGGACAGATCCCCTTCTTGGCTCCCCCTCCCGGAGTATATTCTGTCCCCGTCATGGCCACCCTCTCTCTCCCTAACTTGACCTTGGGTATTCCGGTTTGGTACCTTGACCCCCCAGCCGCCACCCCCCCCGGTCACCCCAAACCTTACATGGCTTTGACACCGGTTCAACCGGTCCCCCTCGCTTCCTCCATAGCCACTGTGCCCCCAGCACCTCCACAGGACCCTTCTCCTGTTGAGTCGGCTCCCGGGAAGAAAGGAAAAGCCCGCAAGGGGGCAACCAGAGACCAAACCACCAAAACCACCTCGGCTCCTCCCCCACCCTCGAAGCCTTGTGCCTTATGTGATATCATCGGTCATGCCACCCATGCTTGTCCCGAGTTACCCCGTATTCGCCCCATGGTAAAAGTCGCGTTCCCCGACACTACGGTCCCCGAAACTCCCACTCCTGCTTCGACCGTCTCCAAGAACCCCAAGACTCTCCGCACCAACAAGCCTTGTGCTTTGTGCGGTGTCCATGGCCACTACTCCCATCATTGTCCTCACCTGACGCATTACCGTGACTCCCTTGAGGTGATCCGCGAGTATGAGGTTGAACAAAATCAATCCGCCTCTCCCATTCTCGCGCAGTATGCTGCAGCCCAGCCTGAGGATTCCACCGATCCCATCCACATTCCCCCCCCCCCCCGATGTCCAGATGACGGAGTCTACAGTCACCATTCTTTACCTATCCTCCTCTGCACGACACTTGGAACCTAGCCCGTCTGCCGCCTCCCCCATTGTGTCCCTTGATACTCAAGAGCACTCCACTGGTGTCTCTGTTGACCTTCGCAGCCCGAGTCCTCGCCATGTTTCCGATAGCCCTCATACATCACCTTGTTTGAGTTTTGCTCATCCTGCCCCTTCCCCCCGCCATTGCCGCTCGATGACTTATGCCCCCTCACGCTGCCGTCCTTTCCTTTCATCCCCTCATGTATTGTCTTGTCACACCACCTTGCGCATCCCCCCGTCCACATCCTTTATCGGTTACGCCGATGGTGCAAGTCGCTACTCCAGGAATCTTGCCTCGGCAGGGGGGGCCATCTTCAACCCCTTGCATGACCTCGTTCTGTCTAACGGGGTATGCATTGGTTCTGCCACCAACAATCAGGCCGAATACGATGCAGTGCGTGGCCTACTAGCTGATGCTTTGTTGCATCGCATTCGCCATCTGCACGTTCGTTTGGATTCCTTGCTTCTTGTCATGCAACTAAATGGTGTTTATCGTGTGCGTAACCCTGTGCTGTTTAGACGCTATTTACGAGTAAAAGTCTTAATACGTGCGTTTGAAACCATAACTTTCAACCATGTACCCAGAGACCATAATCACTACGTAGATAGTATTGCAAACCATGTTCTAGATTGGCATTTATCACACTCAATTCATACAAGACAATAACATTAAATCAACCATCAAAAGACGATGCATATCCATAATATGTGTCGCAAACCATATATTGATGAGTCCATCTACTCGGATACACATGACATGCCCATAGCATGTTCCAAAAAACTGGGGGCACCATACGCCCCCCCATACATATACATACGGCATGCCCATAGCATGTTACAAACAAAAACTGGGGGCACCATATGCCCCTCCATACATTCTAGGGGGCACCACCTGCCCCTCCATACATCAGAAGGGGCACCATATGCCCCTAATCACTATCTGGAGGCTCCCGGGCCAATGGCTCTGCCCCTGCAGCATGTAGATCCCGCATAGTTTGACCGGCCATCGCCATGCACCGCATGATACCTCGCCACTCCGAGGGGAGACCAACACATGGCTCTATGTACCGGTCGTCTAAATCCTGCCACCCGCGCTCTGATACTCCGGTCAACAGCTGCTCACATCTACGGCGGATGTCCTCCAGTAGGGCGGCTGCACCATCATTTTGCGCCGCTCTCGATCCACTCGGACCCGTAGCTCCAGACGCTGCCGGTCGTCCCATATATCCGGCCGGTTTTACCGGTGCTATATCTGCATACCAAAAGTCCCTGAATCAGTATCAGTATTTACTATTCAAAAACTTTAAACATGCCCATATAAGAATAGCAATTTGTCACTTACCATCGGGCCCCCAAACTCGACCAGCCGGAAGTGGCAAATCCGGATCCCCATAGTAGCTCATCCCACTATAAGGGTAGTCGTCTATGTACAACGGCATCCGATCCCAATGGGCAAAGAACTCCGGTCGAAATGTTCGCCCGACCGCCCCTCCTCCTCCTTTGCAGAGTAGTCGTCCCCAACGACGCATCCTGGGCTCTCTCGGGCCCCCATCCGGAAGATGCACACGAGGCCTCAAGGTCGGGATCTTCTCAAAGAAGAAGGCGCACAACAAAGTCCCATATGAGCAATCATGATTCACCTACCGCCTGCATAGCGACAACTGTCGCTTTAGCGACACCAACATCATTTGGGCCCACCCAAAGTAGGTCCCACTCAACACACTCTCCACTATCATCATCGGCCCACCGGTGATGTGATGGAACGCCTGGGTGCCCAGGATTCGCAGCACAGCTGCGGCCACTGCACGGGTTTCTAGCCTCTCTAGATCCCCGATCGATATCCGAGTCCCCTTGACTTGGAAACCCGGTCGACAATGGCGTTCCACAAACTCCATGATATGCCGCCCCCGCGGCAACACTGGCTGCGTGTCTCCCACTATCCCCAATGGTGGGAGGCCGGTCAGGAAGTACACATCCTGGACCATCAGTTCGATCCTGTGCCCCTGCACTACAAAGATCTCCTGATCTGGATCCCAGTAACTGATAATCCGGGCCAGTAATGATTCCCCTACTCTCATCAACGGGTTCTCCACAAACTTGAGAACCCCAAATCTGGCCAATACACGACGGACGCCCTGATCCGCCTGGATCTCTGCCCGAAGTGTTCCCAGATCCCTCTCTCTCTAGTTGACCCGTAACTCTGCCATACCTGCACAAACACATTCTATTTGTCAGGGTACAGATCGGGCAAACCATAACCACGCACAAAAACCCAACTCCCAACCATCAAACAGCACCAAGCCCCCCTCCCCTCCCAGGTCGCAGCTTTCTGCCCATTTCTAGACCAGGTCGCACTTTTTGCCCCCAAACCTGCGTCCTGGGTCGCACTTTTTGCCCCAAAAGGTGCGACCCGGCCGTAGAGAGGAGGGAGGGGCTGTTTCTGGGGTGTTGGGCCCTAAACTGCAAATCTAATCCATCAAAATGCAAGAGCTAGGTTAGGCCTCTTACCTCCAACTGAAAGATCTCGAATCCAACGGTCGGTTTGTCCGCTACGTTCGCCGCAAGATTTAGGGCCTTCTCTCCTCTCCACATTCACCACAGCAACAATAGCAAATGAATGATTTTGGAGGGAAAACTGCCTCATTAAAAGAGAACCCCCGTTTCTTCTTTCGACTGCTGCGACCACACCGTAGCCCCGTTCGACGAACCGTCAGCACCGCTGGATAGATCTCACCGAGCTCTCAAATGGGTTTTCCTTAGTTTTTGGTGATTTGATACTTCACGCGGACACATTTTTCCACGAAGGGTCACTTCACCACTCCTTAAAAATCGAATTTCCTCACTTACGACACTTGTACTTGGGTCACCACATCGCCCCCTTACTTGTCCATGTTCGTGTTGATTTTCGTCATGAGTGCCCACCTTGTACTCATGTTTCTATGACCCCCCATTGGGGCCTTTACTGTGTGGCAGCATTATCTAGTCGCCCTTGCTTAGAGCATCCGAGTTGAGTCATCATTGCATTCATGGAGTCTATCCCGCATCCTTTTACACCCTACTATAGCCCTCCATTCTTTTTTCTTGGTTCCTCTCTCGTGTCGCATCTCATGACCTTCAGCCCCACTGTCCCCTATCCCCTTCGATACTGTGTCAGTCGCTGCCATGTCATTCATGCCCTTTATGCTCTAACAAGGGAAGTTGTCCATTCGCCACTCCATCCTTCCCATTTCCACCATCATCATTAGTGTCAGTCTGTCCGTCGCTCTATTGCTCTTCTCTCGTGCCTTAGTTGAGGTTCTCTCATTGCCTCACCTACGACGGACCTCCTTCTGTCGACCTCAGCACATTTATTCCAGAAGCAAGGTCTAGAGGGCGGTGTACCTTGGTTCCAACTTCCACTTTTGTTCGGTGCCTCGGATCAGGCAGGGGGATTTCTCACTTCCCTTTGACTTGGTTGCTTCTCCAACTCCTTTCAGCATGATCGAGATTCGTATACTGGACAGTCCAGTGACCCAGCAGCAGCTCTTGATGATTCCCGGGCGTGTGTGAGATGTCTCAGCCCTCATGAGGGGGTGGCCCTGCAGGTAGCCCCCCACATGCCCGCATGACCTCTTCATTGCAGCCTTTGATGCCGCTCCATATTTTGATGATGTTGGCCTTAGCCACTTGCGCACTTCAGCATTTCGCCGGTCGGCCGGATTAGCCCTTCCCGCCCGCGTGTACCATGTCGGCTTGTCCTCATGGCCTAGAAAGTGAGGGACACGAGAAATATTAGTCCTCAGTTTTCTTCATATCCTGTGCACAAGATGTATGTGAGACCTTCATCAGATGACCGGCTCTTGATTATGCCGTTCGTACCATATGGCTCGGTCCCTTGTTCACCGGACACACTATTCTTTTGTACTTTGTCACGGCGTACAGGTATGCCTCCCCCGCCGCTCAAAGACAGTACCCTCTCACAATGCAGACTTGTTGCACTCGCGAGTCTCGTCTTCGTGGTCTAGTCCCGCACACTATTAACCTCATATTTCTCCGACATACCCTTTTGTTGTCTAGTGATTGTGTTCTTACAAACGTACTTTGGCTATACGATTTATTTCGACATCTATCACTTGGAGCAATCACACCATTTTTTGGTCATCTAACCTTTCATCATTAGATGGACCCAAGTATACCATGTAAGACCAGTTTTACCCCAAGTAAAACTACTTTCACTATGTTAATTAGGAAACCCCAAAGGAATAATTAATTAAACCATAATTTAATTATTATTCCCAGTCATGTTTAACCCAAAAACAAAGAAATTAATGAGATAAACCCATAGTTATCTTATTATTTTCTAGGAATAATTATTTAAATCTTATTTAGATAATATTCCTTGTTAAATATGACCAAATCAACCACCATTAATCAAATAAATCATTATTTATTTGATTATATCCCAACCACTTCTTTAAAAAGATAAATAAATCATTTATTTATTTATTTTTCACTAATCAAGGGATTTGACCCAAGTCAAACACCCTTTCCCTCCAACAAATAATAATAAAATATTCCATAGAGGTGGATCTAGATGTGATTAACATTATTTTAATCATGCACCAAGATCTAGAAAGACCCAATATTTTGTTATAAATAGGAGGGTTTTCCTCATCATTCTTCACCTTTTGTTGCATACTAGATCACTCTGGATCTATACACTTGGTCTCATTTTCTGCCATTTTGAGTTAACACTGTCTCAGAATGAGTACATAGAAAAGGTGTTGAAAAGATTTAATATGCAGAATGCAAAACCAGTTAGTACACCTTTTGCTAGCCATTTAAAACTTAGTAAGGAGATGTGCCCAAAGACCCAAGAAGACATGGATTATATGTCTAAAGTTCCATATGCATCAGCAGTTGGAAGCTTAATGTATGCAATGGTCTGCACAAGGCTTGATATTGCACATGCAGTGGGAGTTGTAAGCAGGTACATGAATAATCCAGGAAAATAACATTGGATGGCAGTAAAATGGATTCTCAGATATTTGAGAGGTACCACAAATCAAGCATTATGATTTGGTGGTTCAAACATTTCTCTATAGGGATATGTTGATGCAGATATGGCAGGTGACAGAGATAACAGGAGGAGCACTACAGGATATGTATTTACTGTAGGTGGAACAACTATCAGTTGGGTTTCAAAAATCCAAAGTGTTGTTGCACTTTCAACAACAGAAGCCGAGTATGTTGCTGCTACAGAGGCTAGTAAAGAAATGATTTGGTTACAAAGGCTTATGGATGAATTGGGTAAGAAGCATGATATGGGCACACTATACAGTGATAGCCAAAGTGCTATTCATCTTGCAAAGAACTCAACATTTCATTCCAGGACTAAACACATACATCTTAAGTACCATTTCATACGGTCAGTATTGGAAGATGGAGAGTTGAAGTTGGAAAAGATACACACTAGCCAGAATCCTGCAGATATGCTAACAAAAGTTGTAACCAGGGAGAAACTGAGAACATGCTCAGTTTCAATTGGTCTTCAAGGATGATGATGAAGATGAGAAACAACCAGGTCCAAAGAGGAGTCATTGTCCAGCAAATGAAGCAGCGATGGAGTTGCTACAATCAGTCTCCAAGTGGGAGATTGTTGGGTGTGGAGCATGATTATCTTGTTTACTTTGTATCACAACATCATGCCTTATACTTTAAAATGGCTTACAACGCCACCCGTAATTAACGCTGCCATGGGGGTCCAAGGGGCGAAATTTCCTTGTAAAAGTATAGTAATTTCTAGTCAATATGGGCCGTTCATTAGGCAAATGATTTGACGGTAGAAGTTATGTTTAGATTAGGGTTTTTTTTCCCTAGAAGGCAACCCCTCGTTTTTATGAGGGCATTGTATTGCGGCTATGTATTGTATGTGTATTCTCGTAGCGAGAAACAGAGAGGGAGACTGTGAGAAAGAATAGAGGATATTACAGCTGATTTGCTGTAGGTTTTGTCTTTTCATTTTGCTGGATAATAGAAAGGAAGGACTGGCTGTTCGGGGTGGACGTAGCCCAAACTGGGTGAACCACGTATATCTGTGTCTCTCTGGTTTTATGTGTTTTTTGTGTGCTTGTATTTTCCGCATATTTTATTTGTTGCATTGCTCCATAATATATAATTTTCTAACAAAGTATTTATCCTTTTTTCCTATTTAATTAAATTGATTATTTAGAAAAAAATGTGATTTGAACAAACTTGATATGAAATGAGATGGATTTTTCAGCATGTGGTATTAATAAGCACCATAATTTAATGAGTCATATTCACATGTTAATAATCACCATAATAAAGTGGGGTAAATATCGATAGTTAAGAATCTTATTACATATTATTTTAAATGTATAAAAATTTACCTCATATAGTAATCTTTTTTATAATAAATAATAACAATTTAAAATGAGTTATAATGTATTACTTATTTAGGAGCTCTACAAAATCATAGTTTTTTTTGTAAATTCTAACATATTTTTCTAATAGTGGCCCCTCTCCCCATGGATAAGGATAGAGAAGGGAATGGAAAAACCTCTTATAGTAAGGTATTCTGTGAAGGAAAGCACCAAAATGGAGAAAAAAATAGCATCCCAATTTCAAGAGGCCAAGTCAACAAATGAAGACGAAGGAGTTTCCTCCCTAAGGAAATTTTTGAACCTAAATTTGAGGTGAAGTTAAGTAGGATTAATAAATTTATCTAGTATAATAGGAGTGGTACGGGAAATGACACAGAGGTGGAACCTTGAGCACTTTGCGGGAGGGGGGTAGAACCATGAAGTGAGCTCATTTCTAGAGGGCCCATATTTGTCCAGCGTCAGAATCAGGAAAATTTTATATCGATTCTGCACCTCTCAGAGACACGAATCCAAAGGTGTTGTCTATTTGTTCATCAGAGGTCTCCAATTTTCGGTCACTTTCAGCTATGGAGGTATAAGGGTGTAATTTTGCATTGATGCTTGTAATTTCATTTTATTTTCCACTTACTGAAAGAGATCCTCCCCATAGATTGAGCAGGGCTCGGAGACGTAGTCCCTCCTTGACAAAATCCGTTATCAATTTCTTGTCTTCTTGCAAAATTTTATGTGCTTCTCTCTTCTTATGTTCATGCCTTTTAAGTCTCATGGTTAAGATGAAATTTTACATGTAATTCCTTATTCCATCTCAAAGAAAAATATCTTGGATCAAGTGGTATCACATTCGGTATTTTTAGATTTGAATTGCATGTTTGTATGCTAACCAAAAATAGGATACGAAGAGGCGAAGGGAAGCTAAAGTCCTGTTATCCCAAAGAGGTACCTGCACATCGAAGAAGAAACATGGATGATGATGCTCGAAATGAGGAGAAGCTAACCTTCCGCAAAAGATTCTACACCATGGCAGATCGGGTCAAGAAGTTGTTCTTTAGGCTTGAGAAACTAGAAAAAGTAGGGGAGAATGCTTCAGAGAGATGAGGTTCAGTGCATGTATATGATGGAGGAGATCCACCTCCTTCTTCTTCTACGTTTGAAAATTCTTCCTCCTCTTCTCACCATCATCATAGGAATTCAAGAAATGCATCTAATAAACCTTTATTTAAATTAGATGTCAAATTTGATCTTCACAGCTATTATGGTGAAAGTAATGCAAGAAATCTTAAAAACTATATTAGGAAGATTGAAGTCTACTACATGATTCAGTAGATCAAGGAGGATGAATCAAAGATCCAATTGACTTCTCTTCGGCTAAACAACACCACTCTTGTCTGGTGGGAAAGAAAATTGCAAGGCAACCAAAATTTGGGTAACCTTCTCTACTCATGATCAAATTTTGCTTCTGCATTGAGAAACCAATTTTACCCTTTAGGTTATAAGAAAAAGGCATTAATGGAATGGAAACACCTAAGGCAAAGAAGAGGTCAAAATGTACAAGCCTTCATTGAAGAATTAGAAAACAAGCATTGAATTTGGGCATTCCATTAGATTCACGAGAGATTGTAAATAAGTATCTTGATTCACTACATAATTACATAAGACATTCATTATTATTGTTTGAGCCACCTACTATCGATGAGGCCAGTGTAAAGGCCATGCCTCTAGAAAGAAGGGGAATGCATGAACAAAATGACCACCCAAAAAGAATTGCAGCAGCTAAGAGAAGGGGAGAAAACCCCTATTTTACACATTGTGAGAAAGAGGGACATGATGAGGAAAGTTGTTGTAAGTTGCACACTAAGTTGAGATGTGAGAGGAATGACAAAAAGGGGAAGCAAAAGACCGATACCACTATACACAATAACCAAGATTCTGAATCGGAGGAAGATGAGAAGGTCGCAGCTGTCAGATTTGCATGAGTTATACCAATTGACCTGAGACCTAATTCCAATGATGAAATTAAACTTGCAAAATTGTGGATCTGTTGTAGCCGCTAAACACCCTCCAAAATTTTTCTCTATTCCAATTTTTGAGCCCCTCATTCTTATGAAAAGAGAAATCAGACCTAAATTTACCTTTCCTGTACCTCAGGTTGCTAAGTCAGAAATATGGTTAAGTTTCCTAGGTTGTGACCCCATGACCTTGCGACCCCCTAGCTTGCTACGTCGTTGGGTCCCACATCAGTTCGAAATCAAACATCAATGATCTCATGACCCTGTAACCCTGCAACCCCTTAGGTCGCAAGGTCGCAGAGTCACAAGGTCGCGCATCTCATTAACACAGCTCATTCGCGACCTTGCAACGCTCATTAATTTCCCACATGTGCGACCCCTTTATATATAGAAGGGTCGCATAGGTCGCATTTGAAATGTGCCCTAGAGAAAAAAATGCCTCTGATAAGCCAGCTGGAGCGCGATTTTCCTGGGTAAGTGCCTGATCCTCCCGCTATTTCCTTTCTAGGGTAGTTTTTACTATTTTAGTTTACACTAGCCTAATTTTACCCTGTACAACCCTGAAAAAAACCCATTGTCATTCCTTCTGCAAACCTCCCCTCCTTCGATCTCTCTTCAAATCTTGTGATAAGCTTGCTTGCCCATTCCCCCTTTTCAAGGACCTTGCCTAACTCACCTGTGAAGGCTCCTACAAACTTGTACGGAAATTTTGTGGACACCATGAGTGTTTTCCAAGCCTTTTTCCACTGCACATCCGCAAAGCCTTAGAGCGACCTCGTCGCTAAGTCACAGAAATTCTAGGTTGCATATCATGAAAACATAGAGTGATGAGACCCAGTGACTCAATGACCTTGGGACCCAATCGCGAGTCGCTAAGTCGCTAGGTCGCACTTCCGTAAAGTTTCCAGCCAACGCAACCCTATGACGTACGACCTTGCGACCTAGTCGCAGGTTGCCAGGTCACTAAATCGCCCTTGTGTCGATTTTTAAGCCAACATGACCTAGCGACCCTGCTACCCAGTCATAAGGTCGCCATGTCGCAGGTTAACCCACCTCCTTAGAAATAACTAAACAGATGTATAAACAACCCACATATTTAAAAATGATGGCATCTATCTTATCGTGGGATTGTTTTATGAACATGCTAGGGAATATTGAATCCGAGCTAGAGTGTGTCTCCATTTTGTGAGCATCAAGTGACATGGGGCTGTCGACAGTTCACAAGAGGAAAAAAAGTCCCAAGATAGAAATCTTGGAGGAGGAAAGACCTATTTTTCTTCCCCCCATCTATGGAAACACAGCCTGCATCTTTGGTAAGGGGGACGGTATGAGCTAGTACCAGATCTACAAAGAGTTTACTCAGACTGAATTTCCAGAGGACCTCCCTAATCGAAAGATATATATTCAAGTCAAACAATCCAAATTACACTACGCAGGGGCCCACCCGCCGGTGTTCCCATGTGCCGAGCTGATTAAATGGATCCTATAGAGAGTCTACCCCAAGATTTGGGTCATTTGGGACCATGCTAGGAAGACTTTTGCCAACCGAAAGGGACAAGATGTAGAATTATACTATGTGCTTCCCATATGAGAGTAGAACTTCAATGATGAATGTGCCAGTACTCATGCAGTTCCCATATCTGAAACGCTGAAAGGATGGTGGGAAGACCTGGAAAAATTTCGGCTCAAGAAGGATCAAGAATATTAGACAGCAGGTCTCAAGAAAGTTTACAAACTCATAGCCGTGATGTTATGTAGCATGTATGGCTGCCCAAACACCACCTTTTTCAACGACGCATGGGTATCTCTAATGTACACCATCAATGTGTGCGGTACCCGTTTTAACTAGGCCAACATGATAATAGAAGCTCTCAAGTAAAACATATTTGTGGCTCTAGCACCCGATGAAGGGTATGCATCAGAATTTTACATGGCATCTTATCTCCTAGATGCAGTGTGTGCCACGTGCCAGTTTGAGGGGTGGTCACACAATTGGAACTCAGAGAATGGCGGTCCAATTCACAAAGACCTAATGGTGTTTTGGGATTCCAAATATAAGCAAGGCATGGAGTCAATAACATGTAGCTTCATCCTCGCCCTATACCTGAAGCTTTTCAGAAAATACCCCCCATGCATGTTTGAGCGATCCATGGATACAATAATTCAGGTGGCCCACTAGTTTCCAGACACCGATAGCACCTTCCTCCGATTTTTTGGGTCGCTAAAGGCCCCCCATGCATTGCCTCGCTTCGTAAGAGACAAGCTTCTCCTCCATGAAAATTTTTATCAGATGTTAAGAGTTTTCTCCAAAGTCATCACTAAAGTTAAAAAGAAATCATGGCCAACCTTTCCTCTCACCATCGGCACCTACACAGTAAAGGACTCCAGAGAAGTAGAAGTAGAAGACGAAAAGATAAAGGGATTCCATCTACCTCCCTTGGCACACCATACATATGATCCCGAGAGAATTATCCCTACACACTGCAAGCGAGCGAAATTCAAATGGAGTTATCAACATACTGACAGCCCGGCTGAAGATAGAATAAAGAACTGGTACAACAAGGATAGAGAGGAAGCTCCAGTAGAATCAAGCGATCAGGAGGAACAGGATAACCAGACTCTGGAGGAAAGAGATAATACACTGGGGGAAGCCTAATCCTCCAGAGATAAGAAACCAAAGACTGGTACATGCCTCAACCCTTCCGCCCAAAAAACCGAAATGGAAGCCAAAGCTAAATAAGAGGCCGAAAATAGGGCAAGAGAAGAGGAGGCCAAAGCTAAATAGGAGGCCAAAGAAAATGCAAGGGAAGAAGAGGATAGAAGAAAGAATCAGATGAAGGAAGAGAAAAGGAAGAAGAAAATAGAGGAAAGCCGCAAGAAAAAAGAAGAGGAATAGAGGAAGGAGGAGGAGGAAGACAAGGTAGAAGTAGAGCGTCGGTTGAAGGAAGAGCAGGACAAAGAAGGAGTCGAAGGGAGTAAGACACCACGCTCAGAAATAGAGGGACAAGCAAAGTTGCCACCCATTGAGGTACCTAAGACAACTCCTGCCTGTTTCACCCTCTCAGGACTGGGTACCTTTGAGGATCTAGATGAGGGGGTGCTTGATCTCACTAGACTCACATATGATCAATTCATGCATAAGATCAGGTAGGAGAAGAGAAGATGTTTGGCACAGGATCCTACAACACCCCTCGTAGTCAGTCCAGGGAAGGACATAGTCTTCGACACCAGGACTAACCTAGTCATGATTGCCTCATCCGGTACTGCTTTTTTAGCAAATATCAAAGAGAACGTTAGCAGGATGAGCAGAGAAATTTTGTCCTTACATAACAGACTGCATGCCTCTAACCTCAAGACGATCCAAGTAGAGCAAGAAAACAAGGCACTTCAAGAGGAGGTCAGATAATTTCAAGCTATGGATACCCCTGCAAATGAAATAGCACTCACTATACAGGGAGAGCTAGTCACTTTGAAGGCCTTTATGACGCAGGTTTATGAAGAAATTTTTACCATAAAGCAAATTGTAGCGCTTCTACTAAAGGCATAGGCCAAAACTAAAAGTAGGAACACGCAGCTGAAATAACCCTCTATTGCATTGGACAAGATATTGGAGTGGTCTAACAGGTATCCACAAGCGCCAGTCGCATTGCCTAGAAGAGATTGGATTTCCACCCAGAATTAAAAATTTCAAATTCGGATGAAGGTACAATCCAAGGAAAATCTCATCAAGGATCTGGAGAAGGTAATGTTAGCATATGAAAATTTGATTAGTGGCATCGAATCAATGGCCGAGGTACACCACATCCCTTCCCTGGGTGCACTTGGAGAAGAGAAAACATGGGAAGAAGTCTCCACTAACATTCAAACTTTTTTACAGCCCATAAGGCAAGCAGCCACCTCACAAGACCTGCGGGTGTCAAGAGAAAACATGGTTCAATTCATTGTGATAGCAGTCCAGATATACACTAAACTAGCCTCCTTGTTGAATCAGACCACAGTCAAGAGGGAAAATTTGATTCCAAATTCCCTTGAATGTCTTCATAAGATAAGAGAAGATACGCCTCAGGTCTCCCCAGTAGCTACAGAATATCGGGCTTAACAGACTTACCTCAAAGAGAAATAGCAGATAGATGTCCCGAGCCTCGCAATCAGCCAACTACTTCCATAATCAAGTCACAGATAGCAACAAGTAGAGTATGTCGTAGGTCATAGCAGCTGAGGGGTCACAGGTCGTAGCCACAGCCGAGATCGCAAGTCACAATTTCCCTCAAGTCGCAAAGTAAACCAACAGTCGGGAAGGCGAAAAGTCAGGGATACCTAAGGGTCAATTTTGTTTATAAATACTCTCTCGTGGGAATTGTAATGGGGGCCCTTTTTTTAGCACTCCTAAGGAGCAGCGATTGTATAACATTGAATACACTCTTTATGAATGAATACAAGCACTTGCTTTGATTCCACTCTTCGATCTGATGGGAGTTAATGTGTTAAGATTTTGAATATTTTTCCTTATGCATTTGTTATCTTTCTAATTAAATCACTCATGTTTCCTGCTTATATCATTTATACATTCAACTCACTAAATGTTGTTAAAGATGTCAATTTTTTTATATAGAAAATGTTAAGCAACTCTATTACTAGAATTTATCTCATCGCTGGAAAACGCTTAAGGAAGTGAAGGGTGCTTTAACCATAAAGAACTGTTTCTTCTATGGTTCGAATGACTTTTCCTTACAAACATGACCTTGATGATGTGCTGCTAACATCATTTCCTTGATCGCATGTTTGTTTAATTCATTTTGGTATTCACGGTGTCTTATTTTCATTAAGGACTCATCAAGCATTTGCATTATCCCATCCAGATAATCATGCATTCATAGGTTTGCAGGACTTTTTCATGTCCAAGAAAAGGAGTATTCAGCGGTAGCCAGACCCATGCCCTAGACGGGATCCCTATCACAAATGGTTTAGAGTCTCGTTGGGAATTTACACCGGGGAGATCCCTTACTATTGGCTGAACATATTTTCGTGTCAACAAGATCGTAACAGGAGTACCCATATACTTGGGTTCCACTTTAGGCGATGGAATAAAAATTTCAATAGACATGGTACTAAATATGAAAAGTACACTCACTGCAACACAACTCCAAGAACTTGAGGAGATCAACCAAAGCATCCAAGTAGAGAATACTGAGATAAGGAGGCTCATACAAGAAGCGAAGGAAGAAAAACAAAGGTTAATACACCAGTTACAAGCTAAGGATGAGGCCTTGGAAAATTTATGACGTAGCCAACCCAAGGTAAAAAGCAACCCTTCAATTTCATGTACTTTTCATGATGACGATTTTTCCGCTTTTGAAAAACACACTACAAGGATTGGATCCCAACTACTGAAGAAAATGGTGTATCAAGGAAAGGGCCTTGGGATCAATGGCTAAGGAATCATAAACCCCATTGAAGTTGATAATTTCCACATCATGCAGGTCTTGGATACACCAGGAAGGAAGTGGGAGAAAGCTCCAACACATCTAATTATTAGCCAATGACAAATGATGAAATCACTTCCTCATAGTCCAAAGATAATGAGGGTTGCATGAACACTTATCAGAGGAACACCAAGGGAAGGCATTCCAAGATGATAAGGAATGTATGGAGGAAGAAGAATCATCACAACCAGGATGAACCCTCAAAACCTGCATGTCAAACATGTCAGGACCAAAAAGCACCCATGAATCTAGGCAAAATTTGTGGGAGCATTAAATTGACTACTTTAGTCAATTATTAAAAAGTTTTCCTGGATTATCCACATTGCTAGAGAACGGTGTTGACGTTTCGAATCCCAACTCAAAATTTGAGAAAATTAAAAAGGATAGGTGCTCAATAGAATAAAAAATATAAAAAGGGTGGTATGTCACTAACCTCGCATCTCAAAGACTCCGAAATATTAAAAAAATGATATAGTTGGGGGCTATGTGGTCAACCCCTGAGACCCCCATGATCCCCATCAACACACACACACACACACACACATATATATATATATATATATATATATATATTATTGAATGGTGGTTAGGGTCGGGCCGCGTAGTAGTGGACCCACACACCACAAACAACTACTGCCATATTAATATGTATGCTGGCAGAATCATTGGGTCGAGCCGCCCAATGCGGGTCTAGCCCCCTCGTTATGTTATTTATTTAACATATTTTTTTTTAAAAAGAATACAACACACCACTCTTTCAGGAGGGGATGGTGTTTGACCACCCGACCCACTTCCTCTAAAGTAAATCCATAATTGTTGGGCCAAGTGGCTCCCTTGGGGAGTCCGCCTAACCTAGCATATTTTAACCTTTCATTCAAAAGTGCGCTAAGGAAAAACCAGGAGTGACACAGGAAAAAATACAAAGGTGAAACCTTGAGCGCTTTGCAGGAGAGGGAAAAAACCATGAACTGAGCTCATTTCCAGAGGGCCCAGATTTGTCCTGCATCAGAATCAGGCAAATTTTATATGGATTCTACACTTGTCAGTGGCACGAATCGAACGGTACTATCTATTTCTTCATCAGAGGTCTCCAATTTTTAGTCACTTTTAGCTATGTAGGTACAAGGGCGTAACTTTACATTGAGGCTTGTACTTTCATTTTATTTTCCACTTAATGAAAGAGGGCTTCCTCAATGATTGAGCAGGGCTCGGAGATGTAGTCCCTCTTGGATGAACTCTGTTATCAAATTTTTATCTTCTTGCCTTATTTTATGTGCTTCTCTCTTGTTATTCTCATGTTTTTTAAGTTTCATGGTTATGACGAAATTTTACATGTAATTCCTTATTCCATCTCAAAGAAAAATATCTTCGATCAAAGATGATGGAGATAGTGGAGGAATAAATGCAAGATGATGGGGATACTGGAGAAGCAATCACAGATGATGGAGGAAGTGGTGCATTAAATGCACACATGATGGAGGAAGTGGAGATTGATTACAATAGTGATGGAGATCTAGAGGGCATCGTAGTCTTCATGGAGGCCAGTGGCAACATGTGCAACACAGTTATGAAGGTAGAAAAGTGAAGGCTCAAAACCATAAAAGGAAGATGAAGGCAGCAAAGGAAGGGGAGTGTGGATTTTGATTGTTGAGTGCCGTAAGAAATTTCTTTGCATGCTTCGGCTGTTTAGCTAAATATTTTTTGATGTTTAGTACCAGGTGTTCCTGAGAAAGAGTCTCGCCCTTACCAATGGGGTACTTTGAGTCTGGAAATTAGTGGCACTTTTAGCCACTCTCATCTGGAATTACTCATTCTTGAACTTGGGTTTGAGAGTTGGAAAGTTGTTCTTAATACTTCAGCTGAAAAACCTATGGAGGGATTAGCTCTTCACACTGTGGATCCATTGCAGCCTTTCGGGAGTTTCATTGTCATATAAGACATCATGCCATCCATATATTCTCCTATGTAGGAACATTTCCTTCACAAATTGTGTAATTCTGCAGTGAGGGTTTGAGAAAAAGAGGATGTTCCAAGCCACTCAGCTTGGAATCCTGTGAGAGATTAATAATTCACTCCAGGGATTCGTTCAGCAGCCTAGGATCAAAATTGTATTATCTATCAACACACTACATCATCAACCCTCCTAGACAACGTAGTATTTCCTAGTAGTTGTGCATACAACAACTGCATATTTAATGGAGGAGCTAGATCTCAAGTTTTGAGCTTTGGAATCAAAAGAAGGGAACAACCCTTTAATTATTGAGCTAAGAGGGTGATATTGCAACTAATAGATCATTATTTTAGCCCCATATTAGCAATTGTCTCCAAGGAGTGTGTAACTCAACCAACACTGGTGCAGTGTGCAACCCAAAAAGGGTCGAAATTAAAAACTCAAAATCTTGCCAAACCATTTATGGGTGATTTTGGGTGTTTGGATTACAGTCCGCGGTTAAAATTACGAATCTTTCTGAGCACTCAAGAAGCCTCTTGCACATATATCTCCTTCCCAGTAGCGGCAGATTTTACTTTCCAGTGCTAGTTTTTAGTAGAGTTGTTTCAACCATCCTTGGATGGCTTGAGTGCATCGCTATTTGGAGCACTGTGTACTTACATTGTTGTTGATACATAATTATATGGCTTAGTTGTTTCTTCTAATGTTTAATTGTTGAATTCTTAGTTAAACTGAGGGGGTGAATCAAGCTTTAACATATACATGAGCTTTTTAAAATTTTCATCACTTATTTGCCACTTACTTTTATAACCGAAATTTAATATATGACCATTTTTAATAAGTTGCCTAAGTATTAAATTAATGTGATATCAACCTTGTTATGAGAGCAACAAACATTAAGCAGATTTGGTAAGTCCTCTTAGCACACAGGCAACACAGATAGAGACAACAGATATAAGTGGAAACCCATAAAGGGAGAAAACCACATCTTATTATTATTATGATGCAAAGGCAAGCTCCAACTCCCTCTCACCACTGTTTTTCTGCAAGCACCAACCTACAGGAGCCTCCAACCTCAATTCTGCAAGCTAAAACTTGCAAGGAAGCTCCAACTCCCTTCAATTTTCTGCAGGCACCAACCTACAGGAGGCTCCAACCTCAGTCAGCTACAACTGATAGCTATCAAGCTTCAACTTGATAGGAAAGCTCCAACTTCCTCAATTTATCAAAAGAAATTTTTGTTGATTTACCTCAAATATCAGCTCTGTTCTGTAGCATCTCTTTCTGTTTCTCTCTTCCTTATCTTCCCTGCCTCAATTTTCCAAACTCTGCATTCTCTCTTCTCACTCTCTCTCACCTCACTATTCATATCAAGATGATATTACTTATAGAGATTTTCTTATGACTGTTGGTTTTCCTTTAGGAATTCAATGGACTGACATACTTCTCGTCTTCTCGCAAGCAAGTAAGAAACTTTCACCACTCGTAAAAATGTTACTCAGAGAGGGAAGTTATTTTAATATTACAGTGGGATTTTGTTTTCTTCTGGAGACTTGCCAATTCATCACAAACAATAAAAAGTCAATTACAACATTTACATTCACATATAAAAACAATTTTACTCAGTCCATTTTCTGGCTTTTGGCTTTGTTGGCTTTGTCTTTTATGTTGCTATCAAGTAAGTGTTCTACTTTCTTCTGCTCACTGTCTTCTGCATATTTTCCAATTTTCTGTGCTTGTACGCCTGTCAAATTAATTCCTGTGCATATTCCTGTTCACCGTGATTGTGTGTCTACTATATATATGTATAGCTGCGTTACAATAAATATAACTGCTGACTTTAAATCTGGGAAAATTCCAATGCTTTGGTTTCCTTTACTGGCAGTTTAAATAACTGAATGCAGAGGCTTTAATATCTCCATGGTTATAAACGCAATATATGCCCTCTATGCAAGGTTTTCTCCTTCTATTATTTCAAGCATTTAATTTTCATTCTCGACATTATTATTTTGATATTATAACCTTAGAAACCATAACCCAATGGTTAATCAATCATTGAATTGTTCAATATGTGTTCACGGATTTCACAAATCGAGCCTGAATCTGTAACACCTATTGTGTCCTTAACTCACTTGCTATGATACATCACAACAAATCTTCGACTTTAGATATAACGCAATTTCAACTATCGGCATAATTATACAGAGTTTTAACATACAAACTGCCGTGTTATTTAACTCCGATACCTCTCAGCAATGTAACAATAATGAATCATTTTAATACATAAAATGCCCTTTTCAGGCCCACTTCGCTGAACTTGCATCATTCTCCGATGCGATGTGATCACTCCGATTGCGATTAATCACAATCGCAACTTCCAGTTGCATGTTCCGATATTCTGCCCTTTTTTTGATGCGATAAGTCACTATTCACTTTGAAATTTCGATGCGATGTAACACCTTTCAAATATTTCTGATTTTTTTTAATCGCAATCGCAACTTCCATTGAGATGTTCCGATGCTCCGCTTTAACTCTGATGCGATTGGTCACTATTCATTTAAATGTGCCAATGTGATTAGACCGGAACTCAAACCTATAAAATCATAATTTATAGACCCATCGGGTCCGGGCTTCAATCGCAATCGCAACTTCCATTGAGATGTTCTGATGCTCCAATTTAACTCCGATGTGATTGTTCACTGTTCATTTAAATGTGCCGATGCGATTAGACCGGAACTCAAATCTATAAAATCATAATTTATAGACCCATCGGGTTCAAGCTTCAATCGCAATCGCAATTTTTATTTGCATTACTTCGATATTCTTATGCTCTGATGCTCCGATGCGATTAGGTTGGAATTCAAACACATATTGATCACACTTTATATGCCCAACGGGTCTGGGCTTCAATCGCAATCGCAACTTTCTGTTCATATGATCTGGTGCCAACCTTTTTCCGATGCGATTGATGAGGGTCCCACCGTATAAGACTTTGTTTGTATTAAGACCGAACAATAGGGCGCCTTTCATATATGTATATAGTATGATTCATTCCTTTGAATATGAAGCACAACATATAACGTATATGTATATATATATATATATATATATGTATATATATATATATGTATATATATATATATATATATATATATATATATGTATGTATGTATGTATGTATGTATGTATGTATGTATGTGTACGGCCACTTGGGTTAAGATTCTCGAAATCGTATCTATGTATCTTTCCAAACTTTGGTTACGACTCCCGACCATGATATCCACTTCCTGTTACGATTCTCTAATTTTATGTAGGATGCTCTTTGTCAATATTATCGACCTCACCTTCACCGTGCCTCGTCTCTCGCCTATTTGCCGACCTCCGCCTCGTTTCTTCCTCACCTCTATCGCTTCGACCTTTTCCTTTGCTTCGTGCTCTCCCGCCTTCGTTATTCGTCCCTTCCGCTCGTCTCTCGCATCCGCCGCCTTCTTTGCCATTAATGACAACATTTCCAACAGTCTCCCCCTTTGGCATTGATGGAAATACACTTTCTCTGTTTTCCTTTTAGGGTCCTTTATCCTGTTGCTTGCTCTTCCTCCCCCTTTGAAATCAATGGCAAGGGGTTGCACTCCTCTTAGTGTAGATTTTGTCCTTTAATCCTTTGATCCCAAGGACCTGTTTCATACTTCCTTTGCTGGCTGATCTCCCCGTGGAATGATATTTTCATTTCTGTTCTCCCCTTGAAACTGTGCTTTCTCTTCATATCAGAGAGTAGCATCTACAGATACTACCCCTAGTTTATCTCTCAAATATTCGAATGGTTCTCTAGCAAGAGGTCTGGTAAATATATCTGTTGTTTGTTCTTTTGTTGGCACATACTCCAGCTTCACTATCTTCTGAGCCACTTGTTCTCGGAGAAAATGATACTTGATTTGGATATGCTTAGTTTTTGAGTGAAGCTAACGATTTTTAGATATACTTATAGCACTTGTATTATCACATTTAATTGAGATAGGTTCATTAATGCTTACCTTCATGTCTTGAAGAGTCTGCTTCATCCACATGACTTGTGTACAACATGCTGCTGCTGCTATATATTCTGCTTCTGCTGTAGACCGAGAGATAGATGTTTGTTTCTTGCTTAACCATGCCACCAGACTTTCTCCTAGATAGAAAGCACCTCCACTTGTGCTTTTCCCCGTTATCCACAAAGCTTGCATCAATCTCGCATCTCTCGGAAAGATCAAAGTGAAGATTTTTTCCCTTAGGATACCAAAGTCCATACTCGGTTGTTCCTTGTAGATATCTGAATATTCTTTTGACTGCAAGAAGGTGATTTTGTTTAGGTGCTGCTTGATATCTAGCCACCAGGCCTAATGCTAGCATGATGTCTGGTCTTGATGCTGTCAGATATAGCAGACTTCCTATCATGGATCTGTAAAGTTTTTGATCTATATCAGTAGATCCATCATCACCACACAACTTGCATCCTGTGATCATGGGAGTTGACAAAGGTTTGCAGTCCTCCATTTTGAAGTTTTTCAACATTTATTTTAAGTATTTTTCCTGTGAGATGAATGTGCCTGTGTTCTTTTGCTGAATTTGAAGTCCTAAGTAGAAACTGAGTTCTCCAATCATGGACATCTCAAACTCTAATTTCATCTCCTCAGCAAACCCTTTTGCTAGTTCATCTCTGTTGCTTCCAAACATAATGTCATCCACATATACTACAACAATCAGGAGTTCATTTTCATGGGTTTTTATGTATAGATTGTTGTCTACTCCACCTCTCTTAAAGCCTTGTTTTTTCAAATACTTATCCAGTCTTGAGTACCAAGCACGAGGAGCCTGTTTCAGTCCATAAAGAGCCTTCTTCAGTCTGCACACATATTTTTCTTTGTCTGTTAAAGAGAAACCTTCTGGTTGTTCCATGTAGTCTTCTTCTAGATCTCCATTCAGAAAAGTAGATTTCACATCCATTTGATATACCTTGAAGTCTTAGCATGCTAGAAACATTTTGAAGGTTTCCATCTCGTGTACATAGGGGCAAATGTTTCACCCAGAATCAAGTCCTTCGATTTGTGAATATCCCTTGCGTACAAGTCCTGCTTTATTCCCCGATTTTCATTACTCCATCCTTGACTCATTCATTTTATTTTTTGGCACCCATTTTGGAGTCACATTATTTTTTCAACCCGTATTTAGAACTGTCTGCATTAATAGTTCTTCAATCATCTAATTTCTTCATTAATATACACTCCACCAATACTATCCTCTTCACGTTTCTTTCTAACTCTCTTTGGTTCATTTATGATGGGATTACAATAATGTATACCTTCTTATCTTTCTCTTTGAGCTTCCTTCAACCGGGACCCCTTTTCTGGTTCCTATGATCCGATCTTCGGGAATGGTTCTTCTGATTGTATCTAAAGGGGCTTAGAGCCTGGCCTCAACATCTTCTGTTGTATTGCTTGTTTCATCATCATCTTGATCTTCTTCTTCATGGTTGTCTGATGGACTGCTGCAGTCTGTATCTTTTGTATTGTTTGGAAGTTCTTCATCAAATCTCACGTCAATGCTTTCTACTATTTTTCGAAGAGTCTTGTTGTAACACCTGTACCCTTTACTTTTGGAAGCATATCCTAGAAATATCCCTTCATCTGCTCTTGCATCAAATTTCCCAAGATTTTCATCATTATTATTTATGTAACACTTTCTTCCAAAGATTCTAAAATGTTTGATTGAAGCTGGTTTCCCATGCCATAGTTCATAGGGAGTCTTGTCACTTCTTGGCCTTAAGTGAGATTTGTTAAGGATATGCAAGGCTGTGTGTACTGCTTCTACCCAGAAGGTTTGAGGAATATTAATCTCTTGCATCATGGCTCTGGAAATTTGTTGTACAGATCTGTTTTGTCTCTCTGATACTCCATTCTGCTGAGGTGTCCCCGCAATAGTAAATTTTTTCTTTATCCCATGTTCATTGCATAGGTCAAAAAAGTCATAATTTGTGAATTCACCTCCTCTGTCTGATCTGATGCATTTTAGTTTGCATCTTGTTTGATTTTCTGCTAATGCTTTGAATATCTTAAATTTTTCCAGAGCTTCCGATTTATTCTTGAGGAATGCCACCCATGTCATTCTGGAGAAGTCATCGATTATCAGCGTGAAGTATGATTCTCCACTTGGAGTTTTAGTTCTTGCAGGTCCACACAGGTCCATGTGCACAAGCTGGAGCGGTCTTCTTGTTGGTAACTCATCTTTGGCTTTGAATGACGTGCAGGTCTGTTTGCCCAATTGACAAGATTTGCATATAGTATTATAAGGCCTTTTTATTTCTGGCATGTCTCTGACAGCTTTTTTCTTGCTTAGTCTAATAATGTGATCGAAGCTAAAATGTCCTAACCTTTTATGCCATAACCATGACTCCTCTAGTTTGCTAAGATGACATGCTTCATCTTCCTCTTTCACAATGTAAACATTGCTTTCTATTCGACCTCCTTTGAGCAGAGTTTTACCTGTGGTACTTGATCTGACTTCACAATCTTGTGCTCTAAAAAGAACTTCACAGCCTTTATCACACATTTGACTGACACTTAGCAAATTTTCTTTTAGCCCATCTACAAATAATACATCTTGGGCCTTTCCTCTGCCATTTTTTAAGCTGACTGAACCTTTTCCTTTTATTTTTCCTGATTTATCATTGCCAAAAGTGACATTGCTAGATCTCTTTTCATCAAGAGTTATAAACTTGTTTCTGTCTCCAGTCATGTGTTTTGAGCAACCACTGTCCAAATACCACTGGCTTTTCAAGTCTTGAGCAGTTAGATCCAAGTCACATTTATTCACCTTCTTTATCCACTGGAAGCACCCTTTTGTTTGGTATCTTTTGTGAGGTGATGAACTACTTCTTCTGAGAGGACATTTGGAAGGCATATGTCCAACTTGATTGCATACACAACATTTGATCATAATTTTTGCAGAATTGTGAGTATGAACAAAATTTCTTTGATTCATAAACCTCCTTGAGGTGTTGAACATCAATCTTTGTCCATACTTTCTACATTCTATGATCTTATGGCTAAATTCCTTACAATAAAAACAGTAACCGTAGAAACTATTTGCATACCTGATGTAAGGTTGTCTTCTCAATTGGTTTGTTTGAGACGGTCTCTTTACTGTTTGCATATTTTGATAGTTTGAATTACTCCTTCTTACATGAAAATATGCAGCAATGTGTCCCAGCTTGTGGCAGACATATTAGGTGGCATTCTTCATAGGAGGGAAGAATCTCCTTTGATGGCTTCCAAATTTGACATACTCAGGGGCATATGATCCTTTTTCTGTTGTCTTAGTATTTATTGCCTTCTTTGTTACTAGAGGTTTCTTCTGATCTCTGTCTTTCTCATTACATGTTTCTTCTTTTGTAGGAATTGTTTGAGCTGCTTCGTCATTCTTCGTTGCTTTTACAAAAATAATCTCTCTATTTTCCTTTTCTTTGCTTTTACTTGATTCTCCTTCATAGCCTATTCCTGTTTTTATCATAGGAGATATTTGAGCATCCAGAATTTCATTCAAATTACTAGAGCTTGTTGTTTGAGAGGAATTTGTAGATACTTTCCTCTGAGCATTTTCTAATTTCTTCCTCAGACATACAACTTCTTCTTCCAGCTTCTCTTGTTCTCGAGTTTTATCCTTGATTTGCTGAAGTAACATGTCTTCTATATTCTTAGCTTCTTCAAGCTCTACCTTCAGCTGCATGAGGGCTTCTGAATTCTTCTCTTCTCTTACATACTTGAGGAGAATGTCCTTTTGTTTTTTGCACTTCAGTTTGAGTCTGTCAATCTCCTCCAAAGCACTTCTTAGCTCCCCCTCAAGGTCGATTTCACATTCTTCTTCTTCATCTTCTAGCAGGAGTCCTTCAAGTTCTTCAATGGCCATCAATAAAAATTCAGAGGTTCCTTCTTCACTTGAGGGTTCATCTGAGTCTTCAGATGTACTGCTGTCTTGTTGAGCATAGAAGGATTTTCTGCTGAACTTCTTTCCTTTCTGCCAGTGCTTTAATGTATTTTTCTCTGACTCTTGGGCCTGATTCCTTACTTTCTTGTGAGGACACTTGGCTGCATAGTGTCCAACTCTTCCACAGTTGAAGCATTTGAAAGGAATTTTACCTTTTTATTTACCTGAACCTCTATCCAGTTTCTTGACGAATTTTTCTTCTTCTTCATCCGAGCAAGAACATATGTCTTCCTCTTCTTCTTTCTTCTTTTCTATTTTAAAGGTTGCTTCCCTTGTACTTGGCTTCTTCTGTGGAAGCCTCATCTCATATGTTGTAAGATTTCCAAGTAGCTGGTTCATGGTCAAGGTCTCCCAATCAGCTGTTTCTTCTATTGCAGACACCTTGGGATTAAACTTAGATGGAAGAGATCTAAGAATCTTTTGCACAATTATACCTTCTGGTATGTTCTCTCCAAGAGCTTTCATATTGTTTACAATTTCTGCAACTTTTAAGAAGAAGCTGCCAACATCTTCATCATCATTCATTTTTAAATTTTCAAACTGGGCTCTATATACTTGAAGTTTGGCAGTCTTTACCTTTTTATCTCCCTCATGGATGTTCTCTAGAGTATCCCACATCTCTTTGGCAGTGTCTTTGTGCATTACTTTGATAAATTTTGCTTCACACAATCCATTTAAGATGGCATTCATGGCTTTTGCGTTAGCTACAAAATCTTGTTTGGTTTCCTTTTCTGAGTCAGTTGCCTTTGGGGCATATCCTAATTCCACAACACCCCAAACTTCTATTCCTAGAGACATTATGTATGTCCTCATCCTGATTTTCCAGAAGGAATAATTTGCACCTGTAAAGAAAGGGGCTTTATTGGTTGAGCATCCTTCTTTACTAGCCATCCTGAGAACCTAGAATCTCCTTTCAGTTGTTAAACTGGTACAAAGGAACCTGCTCTGATACCAATTGTTGAATTCTTAGTTAAACTGAGAGGGGGGGGGGTGAATCAGTTTAACATATACATGAGCTTTTTAAAATTTTCATCAGCTTATTTACAACTTACTTTTATAACCAAACTTAATATATGAATAGTCTTAATAATTTGCAGCAAGTATTAAATTAATGTGACATCAACCTTGTTATGAGAGCAACAAACATTAAGCAGATTTGTTAAGTCCTCTTAGCACACAGGCAACACAGATAGAGATTGCAGATATAAGTGGAAACCCATAAAGGGAGAAAACCACATCTTATTATTGTTGTGATGCAAAGGCAAGCTCCAACTCCCTCTCACCACTGTTTTTCTGCAGGCACCAACCTACAGGAGGCTCCAACCTCAATTCTGCAAGCTACAATTTGCAAGGAAGCTCCAACTCCCTTCAATTTTCTGCAGGCACCAACCTACAGGAGGCTCCAACCCCAATCAGCTACAACTGAAAGCTATCAAGCTTCAACTTTATAGGGAAGCTCCAACTTCCTCAATTTATCAAAAGAAATGTTTGTTGATTTACCTCAGATATCATCTCTATTCTGTAGCATCTCTTTCTGCTTCTTTCTTCCTTATCTTCTCTGCCTCAATTTTCGAAACTCTGCATTCTCTCTTCTCACTCTCTCTCACTCACTATGCATTTCAAGATGATATTATTTATAAATATTTCTTGATGACTGTTGGTTTTCCTTTAAGAATTTGAAATGGATAGTCATACTTCTTGGTCTTCTGCCTTCTCATTTATTTTTCATCTCACTCAGAAAAATGTAATTGTAGGTGCTTATTTTAATATCACAGTGGGATTTTTTTTTCTTCCGCAGATTTGTAATGCATCACAAACAATAAAAATTCAATTACAACATTTAAATTCACATATAAAAACAATTTTACTCAGTCCATTTTCTAGCTTTTGGCTTTGTTGGCTTTGTCTTTTTTGCTGCTATCAGGTAAGTGTTCTGCTTTCTTATACTCACTGTCTTCTGCATATTTTCCAGTTTTCTGTGCTTGTACGCCTATCAAATTAATTCCTGTGCATATTCCTGTTCACTGTGATTGTGTGTCTGTTGTATAAATGTATAACTGCGTTACAATAAATATAACTGCTGACTTTAAATCTGGGCAAATTCCAATGCTTTGGTTTCCTTTACTGGCAGTTTAAATAACTGAATGCGGAGGCTTTAATATCGCCATGGTTATAAACCCAATATATGCCCTCTATGCGAGGTTTTCTCCTTCTATTATTTCAAGAAGTTAATGTTCATTCTCGGCATTATTATTTTGATATTCAAACCTTAGAAACCATAACCCCAATGGTTAATCAATCATCAATCATTCGATATGTGTTCACAAACTTCACACATCGGGCCTAAATCTTTAACACCTATTGTGTCCTTAACTCACTTTCTATGAGACATCACAACGAATCTGACTTTAGATATAACACAATTTCAACTATTGGCATAATTATACAACTGCTTTAACATACAAAATGTCGCGTTATTTAACTCCTATTCCTCTCACAAGAATGTAACAAGAATGACTCATTTTAATACATAAAATTCCATTTTCGAGCCCACTTCGCTCGAACTTGCATCATTCTCCGATGCTATGCATCCACCTGATTTCCATTAATCGCAATCGTAATCTCTCCATTGAGATGTTTCAATGCTCGCTTTCACTCCGATGCGATTGACCACTGTTCATTTAAATGTGTCGATGCGATTGGACCGGAACTTAAACCTATAAAATCATAATTTATAGACCCATCGGGTTCGGTCTTCAATCGCAATCGCAACTTCCATTGAGATGTTCCGATGCTCCGCTTTAACTCCGATGCGATTGGCCACCGTTCATTAAAATGTGTCGATGCGATTAGACTGGAACTCAAACCCATATTGATCATAGTTTATACGCCCATGGGGTTCGGGCTTCAATCACAACTTAATTTGTATTTTCATTATTCCAATATTCTTATGCTCCGATGTTCGAAGGCGATTAGACTGGAACTCAAACCCATATTGATCATAGTTTATACGCCCATGGGGTTCGGGCTTCAATCGAAATTGCAACTTTCTGTTCATATGATCCACTGCCAACCTTTTTCCGATGCGATTGATGAGGGTCCCACCGTATACGACTTTGTTTGTATTAAGGCCGAACAATAGGGCGCCTTTCATATATGTATATAGTATGATTCGTTCCTTTGAATATGAAGCACAACATATAACGTATATGTATATATATATATATATATATATATATATATATATGCTTTGGACCCTTGTGTATGTAATGCACTGCACGTATATATATAGGTTTTCCACTTCAGCTTTAGTGTACCTTCCGGCTGGGGCAATGATTCTCGGAATTTTCTGTAGAGGGGTCCCACCTTATGGTACTTCGTATATAGTGCACTGCGCATATATATATGCTTTGCTCTTTGTTTTAAAAAAAAGGCACTATACTTATATAAAGTGTTGCATATATATATATATATATATATATATATATATATATATATATATATATATATATATATATATATATATATATATATATATATATATGTATGTGTATTTTCGCTTCGCCAATTGCCTTCTCGTAATTGCGTCTATGTTCGCTCCAAATTAGTTAAGATTCTCGGAATTGCGATTATGTATCCTCCACTGGGTTAAGGCGATTCTCCACTACACATAATGCGCTCCGTCAATATTATCTACCTCTCGCTCGTCAATGTCTCGCCTATCAGCTGACCTCCTACCTCTCCGCTCTGGCTCTATTGTTGACCTCTCGCCTTCTTCACTATGCGCTCTTTCCTCTATTGCTCATCCTCCGCCCGTCTCTCGCATCTGCCTTTTCCATCATCACCTAGGCTATCAAATATTCCAACATTAATGTCTTGATGTTATATTCTGGCATTTCAAACATTTTTCAGTTTTTTTCTTACATTTTAGTTATTACCTTGATTGAAATGTTATAAATGTTATATATTCTTGTCTTTCCCATTTTGGGATATTACAGTGGTATTAGAGCATGATCTTTGGCTCATATTGTGGGCATTTCATGACATCATAAGAATAAGAAGAAGAAGAAGAAAAATAAGAAGACTGCAATGGCAGAAGGATCTCACCATGGAGATCAAAGAAATGAGAAGGGAAAGACAAAAGGAAACCTGAAGAGGGTTTCAAAATGGAGAAGGTTCGAGCACTTCCTATCAGCAGTATAAGAATTTGACAGTGCAAAAAGTTCCACAATGCCCTACTATGCCCAATTTCCTTGCAGAAGGAAATGAATGGCATGGAGATGGAGGATACTTGGAGCATGAGGCTCTTAGTGATTATCTTGCAGAGTAAAAATATCAATGTAGATCATTCAAAGAGAATATGAATTTCCAACAGTTTTTCCATATTAAAGAGAATTGGAGACCCCATAGCAAAAATAGAGAAAAGGAAATATACAAGGTAGATTATTCCTTCCTAATTTTGATGGGTAATATACAAGCATGAAAAATCTTGGATGGAGAATTTAGATGAATTATTCCAGCAACAACAAGTAGTGGAAGCATAGGTTGTTCAGATTTCAACGCTACACCTTGAGGATGAAGAAAATGGTTGGTGGTTCGGTAGATTGAAACATGTAAGAGTGACTGCGTATGTAGAGTTCACTCAAATATTGGTAGCGAGGTTTGATAGAAGAAACCCATAGGCACATTCCATTGACAGATTCTCCTACAATAAAGATAAAGTGTATTAGGAACAGAAGGGAGATGTCAGCATTGGTACACTAGGAGGAGATCATATACCACCACCACCACCAACAGAAAGAGTACTTAGACGGATTGGAAGAGCCCTTCCATTTTAAAAAGATGTTCACAAGGATTCAATAGTGAGAGTCCCAAGAATGATTCAACAGGTGAATGAGGAAGAGGAAACAAATACCAACCTTGGTGCAGCAGTAGAGGAGTTACTGTCACCATCACTAGTAGTTGGAGAAGCAATGGCAATGGTTGGAGGAACTCTTGTAGCTTTGCAAGATGTTCCCAAGCATCAATTGATCCAAGGTATGCAAAAATTTCCACTGCATGTTATTTTAGCACATTATATGGATATTTATGGGTTGATGACATCAGGGAAATTGCATGACCAAGGGTTAGAGCACATTCCTGATTTGGAGTAGTAGACTACCATACGTAGAGGACCCTTGACTAGTTCGAGGAAAAGATGTATAGCTATCCCATTTTGACATTGTTGAGCTGCACACAACACTTTGTGTTAGAGTGTGGAGTTTCTGATGATGGGATTAGCATAATCCTAATGTAGGGAAGCTATACAATAGATTTCGAGAACTAGAAGGTAATGTCGCATGAGCCGTCGTATTCTATTTACGAGAAATAGGTATTTTCCATTATACATGCATTGGTCAAATTCCAATAGTTTTTAATTGGAACTAGATTTCGAGTGAAGCCCAACCACCATAGTCTCTAACATATTTTTTAGGAGGAGCAATAGCTGCAGAAGAGGAAACAATGGTGGATCAGTATAATGCAGGACTATTAGTTCGCCATTGTGTATGGAGAGGGTCATGTGGCATGAGATGCACTATCATGAAGATCAACAACGCTGTCACTGAGGAGCAGTTATGGTTTTAGGGGCCAAGTATTATTTTAGTATTTTGATTACTACTTCACTTATGAAGCATTGGATGGGCAGATGGTATATGGTAGACATTATGTAATGGATAACACCTTCCGTCATCAGAACAGAGCCTTCCTAATGAGTACCTCACAGCTCAAATAGAATTTTCTCATGTATCATATTCAGAACCTCATAGGGTCTACCGGGCCATCAGAGAGAGTTTCTCATGGCGATACGTCAAGGAGGATTCTCTTCAACATATCCTGGAGTGGAAATATTTTCATGAGATTGTGGAGGATGGTATTGTCGACATTGATCCGTAGGTTAGGTATGCACATTGCTTCAAAATTTTCACATAGTACATCTCTTCACCCATGACTATATTAGGGTAATTAACCCATATTTAAAACCTTAATCTGCCATTAAACATAAGTTATCTTCTTGGTTAAGGGATGTGGTCCTATGGTGAGGTTTCATTGTAAGGGGTTGGCCCCTTTTCGCCTCCACCCAAATTCAAACCATGCTTTAAATAAATATTGCGCCACACATATATTAAGAATGAACATGGTGGTAGGGTGGTAAGGCAAGAGGTTAGTGTGTGGGAGGTCATAGGTTTGACCTATACCTCCACCAAAATAGTTTTTCCTCCAAAATCAATTCAAATTTCCTGCTAACTAAATTCAAATTTTCCCGCCAAATTTAAAATTTTCATACTTTAGAACTTAACCATAAATTTTCCTTTTGGAGAAGCACGTGGTGACGTCTGAGCTAGCCATGTCTCATTTTACCAAAGCACAATATTTAATAATCTATCAGTAAAAATTATGAAACAACAACATAATAAACATATAAAAACATGTTGAACCATCATTGCAAAATGTAAAAACTAGAGGAGGAGAACAAGATGTCACTATCAAGTTGTATCTAAGTCAGACTCATTTTATATCTGAGATAACATTATGATTTGGGACTTATTCATAGATGAAACCATAATGCCTAGCCATGGATGAAACCATTGGGTTATATTCTTGGACATTGACCTTAAATCTAGACTGTGAAACCAACCTTTTATGAATGAGAAGTTTCAACTCAAGCACCTAAAATCCTCTCTGTATTTTTTCATTGATGCTTTTACTTTCAACAATATAAGAATCCGACTATGAAAAAAGTTCCATAATTCCCTACTATTCCCATTTTCCTTACATAAGGAAATGAATGGCATGGAGATGGAGGATATTTGGAGCATGAGACTCTGAGTGATTATCTTGCAGAGTAAAAATCTCAATCTAGAGAATTCAAAGGGAATATGAATTTCCAAAAGTTTTTCCAGATTTAAGAGAATTGGATACCCCAGAGTAGCAATGGAAGAAAAGGAAATATACAGGTTAGATTCTTACTTCCTACATTTGATGGGTAATCTACAAGCATGAAAAATATTGGATGAAGAAGTTAGATGAATTATTCTAGCTACACCAAGTAGCGGAAGCATAGGTTGTTCATATTGTAGCACTACAACTTGAGGGTTAAGCAAATGGCTGGTGGTTCGGTAGATTGAAACATGCAAGAGTGACTGTGTATGTAGAGTTCACTCAAAGATTCGTATCGAGGTTTGATATAAGAAACCCAGAGGCACATTCCATTGAGACATTCCCCTACAATAAAGAGAAATTTTATGAGGATTAAAAGGGAGATGTCTGCGCTAGTACACTGGGAGGAGATCATCTACCACCACCACCACCAATAAAAAGAGTACTTGCATGGAGTATTTTAGCAAGATGTTCAGAAGACTTCAACATTAAGTTCGAGGCATGATTCAAAATATGCATGAGGAAGAGGAAACATATACCAACGTTGATACAACAGTAGAGGAGCAACCATCACCATCACCAGCAGTTGGAGAAGAAATTGCAGTAGTTGGAGGAACTCTTGTAGCTTTGCAAGATTTTCCCAAGCATCAACTGATACAAGGTATGCAAACATGTCCACCCCATGTTATTTCAGCACATCAGATGGATATTTTTTGGGTCATTCCATCACGAAAATTGCATGACCAAGGGTTGAGCACATTTCTTATTTGGAGCAGCAGACTATCACTATGCAGAGGACCCTTGACTAGTTCAAGGAGAATATGTATAGCTATCCCATTTTGACATTTTTGAGCTGCACAAAACACTTTGTGTTGGAGTGTGGAGTTTATACAGATGGGATTAGCATAGTCATAAAGCAGGGAATGTATATAATAGATTTTGAGAACCAAAAGCTACTGTTGCATGAGTTGTTGTATTCTATTTACGACAAAGATATATTGGCCATTATACATGCATTGGTCAAATTCTGGTAGTTTTTTATTGGAACTAGATTTCTGGTGACGACCAACCACCATAGTCTTCGACATTTTTTTTAGGAGGAGCAGTCGCTGCAGAAGAGGAAACAATGGTGGATCAGTACAATGAATGACTATGAGTTCACCATTGTCTATGGAGAGGGCCATGTCTCACTAGATGCACTATCATGAAGATTAGCAACGCTGTCACTGAGGAGCAGTTATGATTTTAGGTGCGAGGTATTAATTTATCATTTCGATTACCAGTTCATTTATGAAGCATTCGATGGGAAGATGGCATATGGTAGACATCATATAATGGACAAAATATTCTGTTATCAGAACAAAGCCTTCTAGATGAGTACCTCACAGCTCAAATAGAGTTTTCTACATGTAGCATATTCAAAACCTCATATGTTCTACCGAGCCATCAAAGAGAGGTTCTCATGGAAATACCTCAAGAAGGATGCACTTCGACATATCATCGCATTCAAATATTTTCATCAGATTGTGGAGGATTATATTGTCTACATTGATCCATTGTCGAGGTATGCACATTGCTTCGAAATTTTCACATAGTACATCTCTTCACCCATGATCGGATTATCTTTCGAAGATGTCTTCATTCTTCTTTGTCTTCCCAAGGCCACTTGGGGAAGGAACCACCATAGTTCACATATCTCATGTAGAGAAGAGGGTCTTGGATAACAGATGTTTCCCACTTCATGATTCATTGATGAGGAGAGGCATCTAGCTACACAATTGGAAGCCATTCTAGACATTCTAGAGAGGCAACTATGGAGTTGGAAATTAATAACACATTGGAGTAGATGGGGAAACCTTTCATATGAGAATGCCACTTGGGAGGGAGATGGATTTTCGCAACATCCACTTTTGCAGTTTCTTGAGGAGAAGCAACATTTTGGCACGTGGGACTGTGATATTCTGAATTTTCCATAAGCTAACTCGAATATTATAGTTCTTATTTTTCTTATTTAGTTAAGTAAATAAAAGGGCGGATGGGCCCATAAACCTAATATATGAATAAAATCCACTTATGTAGTGTGAATGTGGGTTAATTGAGTAGTGTAGTAGCATTATGGAGTAATGGAACAACATAATAATGAAGAAAGAGTGGAGGTCATAGAGAATTAATGAGGGAGATAATGGAGAAAATGGAAGGATAAATGCAAGATGATGGATATAGTGGAGACGAAATTGTAGAGATGATGGAGGAAGTGGATATTAATTTTAGCAGTGATGGAGATCATGGAGGACAGTGCACTCTTTAAGGAGGCTATTGGCCACATGTGCAGAGTAGTTATGAGGTAGCGCAAGGCTAGGGAAGGCTCAAAACCATAAAAGTAAGATGAGAGTAGCAAAGGAAGGGGAGTATGTACTTTTATTGATGACTATTGTAAGACATTTATTTCCACGCTTCGGTTGTTTACCTAAGTTTTTTGTGTTGTTTAGCACCAGGTGTTCCCGAGCAAGAATCCCACCCTTACCCACGGGGGACATCGAGTGCCTACTCTAGGAAGGTTTTCATGGGAATCATTCATCATCTGGGAATCAGTTCCACTTTCAACCACTCTCATTTGTGATTCCACCTACAGGAATTACGCATTCCTGGCCTTGGGTTTGAGAGTTGGAAGGTTGGTCTTAATACTTCAGCTAAGAAACCTATGGAGGGATAATCCCTTAACACCGTGGATCCATTTTAGTATTTTGGGAGATTCATTTTCATATCTAGCATCAGGCCATCCATCTATTCTCCTATGCAGCAACATTTCCTACAAGAATTGCGTAATTTTGCAGTGAGGGTTTGAGGAGAGGAGGATGTTCAAAGTAACTCAACTTGGAATCATATGAGGGATTAATGCTTCACTCTAGGGATCACTTCATAAGAATGGGATAAACATTTTATTATCTATCAACATGGTACATCATCATCCCTCCTAGACAGTGTATTATTTCTCATCAGTTGTACATGCAACAGCTGCATATTTAGTGGAGGAGCTAGATATCAAGTTTTGAGCTTGGGAATCGGGAGAAGGGACCAACCCTTCAGTTAATGAGATGAGTGGGTGCTATTTCAGCTTATAGATCATTATTTTAGCCCCATATCATCATTTTTCTCTAGGGAGTGCATAACTCAACTAGCAGTGGTGTAGTGTGCAACCCAAAACGGCTGAAATTACGAACTCAAAATTTGGCCAAACCATTTCTATGTTTTTATAGTTTTTTTAGTAGAGTCCATGGCTAAAATCCCATATATTTATGAGTGATCCAGTAGTCGGTGGCATAAAGAGCTTCTTCCTAGTAGCAGCAGTTTCCAACAGAAGGAACAATTTTTACTTTCGAGTGCTCGTTTTCAGTAGAGTTGTTTTAACCATGTTTGGATGGCTTGAGTGTATCGCTTTGTGGAGAAGTGTTTACATACATTTTTGTTGATATATAATAATATGGATTAGTTGTTTCTACTAATTTTTTAATGTATTGATGTTATATTCCAACATTTCCAACATTTTGTAGTTTTTGTGCTTACATTCTCGCAATTTCCTTGATTGAAATGTTATAAATGTTTGATATTCCCGTATTTCCCATTTTGGGATATTACACCAATTATAATCTCCCTATGGCTTGAGGTGATAAGGGTATATGTGCACAATATTGGAAGGGAACCACAAAACTCTAAGGCCATAGGTGCAAATCAAAATTCCTAAATGAAAAAATGGGTTGGAGAAAGATGATTGACCCAAAATAAATATGAGCCCCTAGAATAATTAGAAGCCCCCGACTCTACATGATGTGAAAAATAAATAGAAGTGGAAATAAAGGATCCTTTGGGACATCCATCATCATCAAATCAATCGTAGGTGGTGTCTTTGGCATATATTCAAGAGCTAGAGCTAGTGCAAGTGTAATATGGGTTGCAGGAAAGCATTGAACTAGTTAACCACTTTCGCTCCCTTCTAATTTTCTTGCATAAAATTCCTTACTGCACAAATTAGCCATGTGTTGTAGGAAACCGTTAACATAGCTAACCAGTTACACTCCCCGATCATTTTACTACATAATATGCCCAAGGGCACGAATTAGCTATCTATCCAAGAGGAATATATGGATTTGGACTCTCTCAATCTCGCTAAAATGGAAAAGGAATAGATATGAAAAGACCCTTTAAAGTTACTTTAGCATCAAGTCTACCTTTTGGGAAAGGAATATCTAAAATACAAGCATGCAACAATGAAATGTAGATCGAATGTGATGGGAAGTGGCTCATTCGGTGTTCATTGATAGCCACTTTCGAAATTAGAATAAACCAATTTATAGATGTTGGATAATATGGGAGGAACATTAGACAACTCAATATGGGTTATGGTTATCCCAAAGGTTTTCGAGGGATATAATAAATATTTATAATTGAATTTATTTCGCGGAATACGAGGGTTTGAATAATAAAGGGAAACATATACTCCTCATATAAAAGTGGAAAATAGAACACTCTTCAATCATGATGATCCACGATACTAGATAGCTAGGGAGAATCCGTTGTGATATTATCAATAAATGGGGCAATAAATTCGAGGAAAAACTCAAGAGATCTTGAGGTATACTTCATACGTATGGTCATTATTTATAATGAGAAATATATCATGGTTAGTATATATATTATGGGGAGTACTATCATGATTCAAATGTATATGGCCATAATATTCCATAAGATAAAGTGTTATTCTTATCAGCCATAGATAGCACGAGTAAAATAATGTGGGATTCAATGTAATAAAGTCAGTCAATGACAAGAAGGGGGAATTTATGAAACTGGAGGAAGAGAACCATTTTCGAAGAGAAAATTAATAAAGTGAACTTGGTGGAGATAGAAACCAAGAATGGTTATTTTAATTGGAATAATAAGACAAGATGTCACTGTCAAGTTGTATCTAAATTAGAATCATTTCATATCTCAGATAACATTATGATTGGGGACTTATTCATAGACGAAACCATAATGCCTAGCCATGGATGAAACCATTGGGTTACATTGACCTGAAATCTAGACTGTGAAACCTACCTTTTATGACTGAGAAGTTACAACTCAAGCACCCGAAATCCTCTCTGATGTTCTACAATGGTGGGAGGAACTAGCGGCAATCAAATGTTTTTATTTGTTGAGGCTTTATAAAAAGTTGAAGCACATGAAAAATAGTTTAAATGGCTAGAAAAAGGGAAGGTTTTGAAATATTATAGAAGATAATAAGAAACTAGATAAAATAATGGAAAAAATGTAGTAAGAGGTTATATTATTTGGTAGATAAAAAAGGATTATCATAGTAGAAGTTGAAATTATACAAGAGCTAGAGGAGAGAAGGAAGTAGGAAAATATCCTATCGAAAGAAAAGGCCTAGGTCGAATGGCTTAATCAGGGGGAAAGGAATACAATTTTTTTTCATAAATCTATGTGGCAACACAATAATCACAACCAAATATCCTCAATCGTAGATCCTAATGGTAAGAATTTGGAGACCCATAATCAGATAATACATTATTGGTTCATTTATATCAAAATATCCTGACCAAAAAAAAGGATGATAGAATCATCGTGATTCTGGATGTCTGGGGCCAAATCCCCAACCTAATTACAACAAATCAGAATAAGGCATTGCTAAGGAAAATTGAGTATGAGGAGGTGGAAGCAACGTTTATGGCTATCGGCACAATAAATCTTTAGCACTATACAAATTCACTATATATTTTTTCCAAGCTTGTTGGCAAGTAAGAATAATAGGTTAGTCAATCTAGAAATATTCTAAGAACCATGGATACCACCTTCCTCACATCGTTTCCCGGGAAGGAGAAAGTGGAGGACCCTAATGGTTGTAGACCCATTGCATTATGCGATGCCATTAAGAATATAGTCACTAATATAATAGCCAAAAAAATGAATCCACTCCTTCCCAAGTTAATATCTCTAAAGAAAATAGGCTTCATCATATATTTTAAATGACATCATTGTTTCCAATTATGCAATTCACTCCTTGAATATTTCCAAAAAAATGAATATGATAATTAAGTTGGACCTATCAAAAGTATATGATAGAATGAACTCAGTGTTGGAAAATGGATGGTTACATTAGTCTAGGCATTGATATCAACAAGAGTTGATGATGATCTATGATAGCTATTGATCTAAACATGGGAAAACTAGTTTTGTTGTGCTAGTTCCCTCATCAGTATAATAATAATGTGTTTAGGATCATCTCAAATTAGCGATTTGTGAAGTGGTTTATGTGTCAAGTTTTTGTGTTTTGGATGAACTATTTATGATTTAATTAGTTGTTAAAAACTCATGTACAACAAATAAAATTCATACAAATAACAAATAACATACACATTACACAATTGTTGATAATAGAGTTCACCCCTCCTGGACTACATCTCCATTGACCTACTTCAACTGGCTAGGCCCTCTTTGGATTAAACTTCAAATGTTTCATTACATGCACCTACAGTGGTCCAATGTCTTGGAAACCTTATCCATTCGCTTTAGAAGATTGAAAAACCTCAAAAGTAACTATTCAATCTCTAAAAATGGTCTCCAGCTGATCTACGCATGACCTCCCCTCCTCATGGCCCTCGGCTTCTTTAATCTTCAAAGTGGGAAAAAACTTTTAGAAGGAATCCGATGCCTCGGAACCCTATTCCATTCTGTTCATAGCATCAAAACCATCTAATAATGACTCTTCTTGAGCCAAAATTGGTCGAAATATGCCAAAGTTATGGCTCCCTCAATATTTCCTTAAAAAACTCCACTAAAACTAGAAAGACTCTAGTTAGCACCGCCAAAACTAGAGATTGCGCCAGAATTGGCTGACCCACCAAAATCACCACCGAATTAACTGTTGGTTAATTAGTTTTAAGTGGAGTCTTAATCGTTGGTTAGCATTAATTGCACAGTTAAAAAAATCTTCATTAAAATAAGGGTTAGCGCATATGACATTGATTAGGGTAATTAACCCGTATTTAAAACCTTAATCCCCCATTAAACATAAGTGATCCACTTGGTTATGCCACGCGGTCCTATGGTGAGGTTTCATTGTAAGGGGTTGGCCCTTTTCATTGTATTACTTCTTAGGGAATTCTACAAAATCATAGTTTTTCTGTAAATTCTTTAATTGTGTCTACATAGGGTAGAACATCATCGATGGATGTCACGGGTTTCTTATCATAGTATGGAAGTTGGTCAACAGTGATGATTTGATCCTTGTGGGGGAACATCATCACCCGGAAAAATAGAGGAGGCTATGGCATACATATAAATCCCGAGTGGTATGTTGTAGTCAAACTGAGTGTCCAAGACTTTAATGTCTATGAGTACTGTTTTTTTGGCCAAGGTAACAGGAACATTTTGATACAGGTCAACAGGGGCAGAACGACACCCGTCGTATTCTCTAAGCATGATGTCAGATGGCTTCAGTTTAGGTGATCCCAATGTTTTCCAAATAGTCTTGGACATGATGCATGTTGATGCACCTTCATCGATGATTCATCAATGTATAATGATTTGAACTGACACCGATATCTGAAAGGTGACGAATGAAGGAATCCTAGTCATGGATTTATGTAAGTCAAAATCAATTAGGCGCAAATCGGAAGTGTCGATGGTGCCTAATGTGGAAAGTAAGTTTTTATGTTGTTTTGGGAAAGATTGTAGGACCTCTAAAGCTGACATGCCAACGGACCTACCCATAGTTTCATGCATGGGTTTTCATAAAATCTTCAGATGTGGAAAATTCAAGCTGAAGCTGTAAGGTGGAAGGATTATAACACTTCCTGGTGTTTTTCATATTCCTGCATTGGGAAAAAATCTGATTTCTGTAAGCAAGATGGATGATGCAGGTGTAAAAATAGTGTTTGAGAAAGATTCCTTCAAGACGGTTCAGGGAGCATTGGTATTGATGCGGGGAGTTCAGATTGGAACTTTGTACAAGCTCTAGGGTAGCACTGTTATTGATGGGTGCAACAGTTCTGTGGTTCATGAAAGTGGAGTGGAAAGCCTTGCAGTTTTTGGAGAAAATACCATGTTATGGCATCAAAGTCTTGGACATATTGGAGAGAAGAGCCTTTGGATACTTCATGGTAATGGTATGGTAGAAGATGTGTCCAATTTCTCCCTAGATTTCAATTTCTATGAACATTGTGTATATGGGAAGCAGAATCAGGTGAGTTTTCCTTCTGGTGCTAAGATGGAAGACAAGATATTAGAGCTTATGCATAGTGATGTGTTTGGACCTGTGTCAGTTCCATCACTAGCTAAGTTTGTGTACTATGTTTCATTCATAAATGACTTATCAAGGAATACATGGATATATCTCCTTAGGAAGAAATATGAGGTATTTAACATATTTAAAGAATTTAAAGCTCTCGTGGAAGACCATATTGAGAATAACATAAAGGTGTTGAGGACAGATAATGGTGGAGAGTTCTGCAAGAAGGAATTTGAAGAGTTCTGTAAGAAGTGTGGTATAGTACGACAGAAGACTACTTCATACACACCTCAGAAAAATGGAGTTGCAAAAAGAATGAACTAAATGCTAATGGAAATGGCAAGGAGCATGCTCAGTAGTATCAGGTTAGGACAAGAATTCTGGGCAGAGGCAGTGGAGACTACATGTTACGTGGTTAACATATCACCTTCATGAGAATTGGAGGATAACACTCCACATGAGGTATGGACTGGTAAGAAACCCTCTCTTTCACATCTGAGGGTATTTAGATGTGATTCATATGTACATGTTCCAAAGGAGAAAAGGACCAAGTTGGATAATAAAGCTGAAAGGTGCATCTTTATTGGCTATAAGGATGGTTTACAAGATTACAAGCTTTGGAACCCAGAAACAAGGAAGATAGTGTACAGTCGAGATGTGGTGTTTAGAGAGGTGAAAGATGTTGTTAAACATAAATTCCTACTGAAGGAACCTGAGGAGATAGAATTTGAGCTAAAGGAAGATGAATTAGACTCTACAATATAAGTATATCCAGAAGAGCAACAGCCACAAACTCCAGTTGTGAGATGTTTTGTTCGGGAAAGAAGAAAACCAGAAAGGTATAGTCCATCTTCTTTTTAATAAAATTTTTCTTTAACTATCACTCATGATGATCCCAGAACTGTCATGGAGGCAGTAGATTTAGAGGATGGAAAACTATGGAGGGAGACCTTGGTTCATGAAATGGAATCCTTGCACAAAAATTAGGCATGGGATCTAGTGGAGTCTTTGGCTGGAAGGAAGCCCATCGGGAGCAAATGGGTGTTTAAGAAGAAGATTAATGTAGAAGCTAAGGTGGAGAAATACAAAGCTCGGTTGGTAGCAAAAGGTTATTCATAGGTGTGGCGAATTGCTTTTCGTTATATTTTTTTTTTCTTTTTGCCAAGGTTACTTCTATTAGATTGATTTTGTGTGTTGTTGTTGCATTTGGTTTTGAGGTAGAACATATGGATGTGAAGACAACATTTCTTCATGGGGATCTGGAAGAGGAGATCTACATGAAGAAACTTGAAGGCTTTATGGTGAAGGGTAAGAAAGAACTTGTATTCAGGTTAAAAAAGGCTATGTATTGGTTAAAACAGTCACCAAGGATGTGGTATCAGAAATTTGATACCTATATACATGAAGAAGCTTCCACTCACACGTTGCACCAGGTGGAGCAGGGGGGTCAGAGGGTGGACAGTAGCCCCCCTGCCAACGTCCGGGGCATCACCCTGGGAAAATAAATTTGGACCTGATTTTCGGGGGTCTGACATGCCCATGGTTTTATGCATGGGTTTGTACATGGTTTTGGGGCATGATTGTTTTCAGCCCTTGGTATTTTGTAGATGCAGTCAAGGGAACTATAATTATGTTCTAATCTAGTGTTAATGGATTGGGGTTTATGAATATTTTGACATGAATATATATGTGTTGTAACACTAAAAGGAAAATAATGAAAAATCAAGCTGTTAGTCCTGATTTGGGATCTAGGGGAAAATCTCTGTGTATATCTATTTTATGTTTTATTTTCTTACTATTGTTTATTTTATGTTTTTAAGATTCGTTTGCAGATAATTTTTCTACAGGGTTAAAACCTACACACTCATCATTTCACAGATATGCTATGATAAAGGGATGCCTTGCATGCCCTAGAGAAATCATACCAAAAGGAACCCTCAAATCCCCCCATGCAGACGGATGAGGGAGAACCTCAATTCATACTATACCTACAAGAGGTGAGGCAGTCACCTCAGTGACCAAATGATTAATAACATTAAAATTATTGTTACTTCTATGTTTAAAGATAAAATGTGGTGTGGGAAAGATTTAGATGCTAAAATAAAATTAAGATATTATAATGAGGTCATCAACCCTACTCTAGAAGATCAAAAGTATCTCTATGTTTTAACTAGCTCAAAGAAGTTTTTTTATATAGCCAAGATAAGAACAAATTCTCATGAGCTCCATAGAAAAACAGGTCATTGGGCAGTTCCTAAAACACCATGGGTGGAAAGGATCTACAATTCTATTAGAATATGAACATTGAGGATAAAAATCACATCCTCTTAGAGTGCCCTACGTACACACACATTAGATCTCAACTTCATAAACTTTGTTGCAATATCAACCTTCCTCGCCTTTTACCATGTCAAAATTATAGTGAGCTCGGGACGCTTCTCTCAAGGCTCTTTGAGCATAGGAGTACAATTTTAAAACAAAGTAAATAATTCATTTCTTTAGGTTCGATAGACCAAAGTTTGGTCTGAGTGGACGTTAACCATCATCATCATCATCATCAGCATAAAAAAACAAACAAAATAAATTTAAAACAATAAATTAACTTGAAAATAAAAAATTAATTTAAGAAAATAATTTAATAAATTAAAATTAAAATTAAAATAAAGAAAGTTAAATTCAAAATTTTTTTATCAAACTGCTTATAAATTAAAAAGAAAAGAAAATAAATTAATTAAAAAAAGATTATTAAATTCCAAGAGTCACTCTCCCGCCGAAGTGGCGATTTGGGGAGGACCATGTGTGGGCAGGGAGCTATGTGCAGCTCACTGCACACAGCTCCATGCCCTACAAACTCCATATATATATATTTGAAATTTAATTAATTTTTTTGTTATTTTTCAAAGTAATTAAATTTGGTTTAAATTAATAAAAATAAATTTAAATCATTTTCGAAATTATGTATTAGAATCTTATTTTCTTTAAACTTTTTTGTTTTAAAAATAGTTTATTTAAAATTAAAATTAAAAATTCATGTTTTTTTAAAGGTTTATTTATTTATTTTTAATAAAATTGTATTGAATTTAATTCTAATTCAATTTTATATAATTTGATATTTAAACTATATATTTAAAATTAAAATTAAAATTAAAATTTATTTTTAAAATTATATATGTTGGTATTAAAATTTTCAATAATATTTTCTTTTAATTTATTAAAATTTAATTATATTTTTTCTTAAATTTCTTAAAATTAAAAATATTTTTTTAATTTCAATTTTAATTTTAAGATTTTATTTAATTTTTTAAATTTATTCAAACTTAATATGTTCTTTTCAATTTATTTATTTTTTTTTTTTTTATGAAAATTTATTTTCCTTTTTATTTTAATTTAATTTTTGTATTTTAAATTTAATTTTAATTTAAAAAATTACTAACTTAAAAAATATATATATATTTAATATTTTTATTTTTTTTTTTGTTTTTAATTTTCAATTTATTTTTAAATTTTTTTAAAATTTTTAAATTTAAATTTTCATAATGTTCAATTTTTTTGTTTTTTTACTTTTTAATTTTAAAAAATATTTATATATATTGAATTTTGTTATGTTTTTTCACAATTAATTTTTTTTTTTATTGTAAATTTTTATTATCTTAAAATTTTGATTTTTTTTTAATTTTTAATTTTTATTTTTAATTTAATTTATTATTATCAGAATTTTATTATTTTTATTTTGTTTTTAATTTTTTTTTATTCTTTTACTAAATTTAATTTATTATTATTATTTAATTCTTTATTTTTTTTTTCTCTTAAATATTTCAATTCTTTTGAATTAATTTTTTTTATTATTTTAAAATTTTTATTTTATTTTTCTATATATATATATAAATTTGAAATTTGAAATTTTAATTATTTTTTTGTATTTTAATTATTTTAAATTTTATTTATTTTTAAATTTTATGTTTATATTAGTTTTTTTAATTATGCCATTTTTTCATTGCTTTGTCAGGCTTTGTTCTTTTCTTTCTTCTTCTTCTTCTTCTTCTTCTTTTTTTTTTTTTTTTTTTTAACATTTTTATTTTTCTCTTTTTTATATATATATATTTACAAATTTATTTTATTTTATTTTTATTTTTTTAATTTTTTTTTGTCATGTTTTTTAATTTTATTTTTATGTATTATTACCAAGATGAAAATTACCATTCTTAGTAAAAAAATTGGTAATTCGGGATCACCACTTTTCAAAATCGACATGAAAATAATGACATTTGAAAAAAAAATCATAAGGAAATTTAAGTTGCCAAAAATATTCTAAAAAAAAGGGTGATTTTGCATCACCACTTTTCAAAATCGACATGACAATCATGAAATTTAAAAAAAAAATCATAAGAAAGTTGATGTGCCAAAAATATGCTTCAATGAAAAAGGGTGATTCTGCATTGAGACTTTTCAAATCTGTTGCATTTTTTGCTACCTCAAAAAGATAGGTACGAGGTAATTTTTTTGTTTGATCGGTAACTATGTTATTCCACCAGTCAATCGTTCACTCAAATAGAGACTGATGGGATTATCAAATATTTTCTTCCAGGTGTTAGCACTCAAATCTACCTCAGGCTGAAATGAAGTAAAACTCAAGGCTACATCAAACCACGCTCAGCCTCGTAGCTAGCCCTACGAGGACAGGAGAGGGCTCTCTCCGTCAATATCGAGAAAATAAGCAATAGGATGCGAGATGACTTACAATAAGAACTGATTTTAGGCTAGTAAAGAGATAGGTATGTTTGATTTTTGGTTTTTGGGTTTTCGCTGGAGAAATGGGAAAACAAATTTTGGGTCCGGGGATAAGGTCAGACCTTTGCAGAGTTCAAGCTGGGGCGAGGTAGGTGATGATCTTGATGCTTTAAATTGGATACATGGATAGATTAGACCGACGAGGAGCTGAAGAGGGCAAAGAAGAAACTTGGATCCTCTCCAAACAGCTGAAAACATATAGAACTAACTGAATTCAAAGGCCAAGCACTGTAAACAATGGATTCAACCTTAATCACTCATTCAACTTAGTTCAGAAGCATAATGAAACGATGGCATACATTAAACATGAAGAAACTTACAGTAAACAAAGAAGAAACACCATCAAGAACAGAACACCACAAGGATCCCAACAAGTGCCGCAAAAACCCCTGATCTTTCCTTAGCCAAAATATGAAAAATATGTACAATGGTATCAAAAGTATCCCAAGAGTCCAACCTCTCCAACCTCTGAAAATGATTGAGAAATTACAATATATAGATCACTCTAACACCTTTCCCCACATCTAGGGGTCGAATTCCCTCTTCAGGGATCAGTTTCAACCAATTCTAATCATGGAACTACAATCTAGGCAGCTAACAACTTGCCTCTAAAAGAGTGGAAACTGATCCATTACATGATTTTTTACTCATTGGAGAGTGAATCTTCTAGAAGAGATAAAAACAAGCCAAAGTTACATATCAAACATGAATTTACATCATAAAAACCCAAAAATTCTATCCATAAGAAAAACTGGTCCATAATAGGCGAAATACTGAGCTGGCAGCTGAAAACTCAGAAAAATTTCTAGGTGGGTCGCTCCTGAACTGCGTGGGTCGCTCATGTTCCAGGCTGATTTTGAGGTAGCTCCCGACATCCAAATTGAGCTCATGATAGCTCGTTGGAAAGCCCTAGATGTCTACTTTCCAACCCAAGTGGAATTTCTGAATTTGGAGTTGATTTGACCCTCCAAAACCTCATTCTCCCAGAGGTACTTCCTGCTGGTGCAAAAGGTGGCAGCAAGGTGATTTTCATGGTGTTTTTGAGCCGTTTGACCATCCAGATTTTGTTGAAATGCTAAGTTGACTTCAGAGGATGCATAATTAACCATGAAAAATCCAAAAATGTAAATCTCCTTCCAGCAAGTGTCTCAAAAATGCGAGCGCATGAGCTACGCATCTACCGAAATGCTAAAAAAACCTGCTTAAGACCAAAATTTGAAAATGACAAAATTTTCTCCGGATTGTTCAAATCGGATGGAGGTCTCATCATCGTCTTTGCCCAGTCGATGAAGCTCGCCAAATCCGGCGATAGCTTTTTCCGCTTTCGCCGGCAAGCCATGAATCCTCTTCTTCATGATCTTCATCCTCCGTAAACATGCATGGCAGCCCAAAGAATGGCTTGCGGCGAAGCATGCTTGTCTCGATTGGCCTTCGCCAACAAATTTTCCGTATGTATTTACCCGCGTGAGTGCGCATCCCTTGCCGTTCGGTGTCATGTCACCGGGCTCTCGATCTCCACTGGTTCTCGCCTGACTTGGCGCACCCCGCAAATGTGAGCTCATCCTCGAGTCGTTTTTTGCGCCGCTCCAAATAGTTAATCACCCACCGAGCTCTTCTAATTGGTCTTTCAAATCGTCGTCTCGCCCTTTTCTCCGGATGACCCCCCCCCCCCGCCCCGAGCTAGGAGAGCCCGTATCAACATCAATGACTCATATCGTGTCCCGCCCTCCCCGATGGGCCCTCACTGCGGCGGGGCCTCTTTGCCCCCGTCTTGTACCTGTACCGTGACCGAAGAAGAAAGCGAGACCCTTTCCACATCACGTGGAGATAATACTCGCCGTGTCGATGAAGCCTGCAGACCCCTTCCACCTCACGTGGAGATAGTACCGCTCGTGTCGCTGCAAATAAGGCCCCGTGGCTCGCCGATATGTCCGAACCAAAGGAGTGATGATATGCTCAACCTCAAACATGTCCCGGGTGAGGGCTCTCCCCCGCATCATGAATCGCTCGTGAGTACGCTCGTGGCACTCGAAAGTCTCTAGAAATGAAATCCTCCTGGCAATGCCCTCGCTTCCGCTCAAATCGATGTAACACCAAGATTTTGATCAAAGTGAAATGGTATATACTCCTCGTACCGTCGCATCGGGCTCGTCTTCTTCTCGGGCAAATGTCACCATCCTCTCTATGTTGCGGTGTATGAATACGAAATATTCATCATACGCACCCTTGTGAAGTGCACGCAAACGAACATGGTATGAGAAAAGACACTAGCATACCGCCCTCACAACTAAAATACTGAATAATGAGCCTCATGAGCGGTGCATACTCATCTCTCAAGAATCTCGAATCTTAAAAACTCGCCTGCTAAGCCCTATATCCGGGCTAATGTATGGCTCACAGTGAAATTTCTCTAACCTGCTACTTCGTTCCATTCTCGCCTATGTTCTATACCAGCTGGCCGTAGCAATAGCCGCCGCTGTGACAATGAAATCAACCCCAGCAAGGCTTTCATCTTATCACCCCGTAAATGAAGAACAAACAACACGTGCTAATTCACGATGAGGCCGGGTTTGTGCAACCATCTCACAAAATCAAACATGACAAGAATCGAAAACAATCCATAGCTAATGGACATGCTCGCAACCGAGCCAAAGAAGTAGGCTCTCTCTCGCGATGAGATCACCACTTCTATACCGCGGGACCCCCGTGGCAATACCTTCAAATACCGAATCACCGCCTCGACCCCGGCTCATACTCGACTCGTCGACATATCTCCGATCAAGCTTTTTGGCAATGTGTATATCGATGAATGCAAAGAAAGAAAAACAGATGTATGTTTTAACACCCAACCAATATTCCCACCGTCAGCACCATCAAGGAATCAATCATGGATAAAATCTCTACTTTAAAATGGATTGGAAAAGGCACAATCTCCGTTTTGAATGCAAGTGAAATTTTTGACCAAATAAGAGCAGTAACCTTTCAAAAGTTTGAACACATCTAGTCAAAGGGAGGGCATGGCATCAATAGAATGTGCTTGTTTATGAGTAATAACCACAAAGGTCTCAATGGGCAGCTTTGAAACAAAGCTGTATGAGCATATTTTTACATCATGTGTTGAGACTCATTACAAACATAGTCACCATGGCACAAAGGGTTTAAACATGGCATAATAATAGCAATGGTTGCCAGCAGTATAATGGGTATGAGAGCAAATTGATATTATATGTAAATCAGATGTATCATCGCCATAAGATAGCAAACAAACTCTTTCAACCATTCATTTTCATCCTAAACCCCCGAAAACAATAATGCTATGACCGTGGGGTTTTAAATCCTCCGTTTGAACATTTGAAACTACCTCACGATGCCACAAGTGCGTTCAAAAACAACAAGCAATTGGAGGAAACCGTTTGAAGGCAAGTTGAGTTTATCTTCACAACCGGGCGCTCAAACTAAATTTCGAAACCCCGAGACCGCGTGGGTCGCGCCGCGCTCCTCGCGTGGGTCGCTCGGCCTGTGGGTCGCGCCCCTCGTAAGTTTACACCGCCGAACCGACCGCGTGGGTCGCTTCCGCCTGTGGGCCGCCGCCCACGTGTCGCTTCTCGCCCAATCAACACCGCCCACGCAACTTAAAACTCCTAAATCGCTCCTCCAATCTTCAAACACGATTTGGGAGCCGGGTGAATTCGTTCAAATGAAACTTGTTTGGCTTTTATACATGTCGTCACAAATATCTTCACAACTATCAGATTTTATTTCAAATCTAATTTCTCAAACCCATATTACAAATGTTTTTGTAATTTCACTTTTGGCTTTTCAAATACAAACTTCCTTTGGCTTTTTTGGAGGTCGATACTAATGATTTTGTCAGTTTCTCTGTGATATGGCTATTCCCGTTGCAGAAGAGACCAGGGGTCCGTTGATAATGTTCATGGCGGAACAATTAAAATTTATTACAAAACATAATGGACAATGAAGTTCCAAAAAGTAGTTTTGGACTAGAACATATATTTTTAAAAATGAAGCCGATGATAATAAAATAAAATCACAAATGTCGTAACTTTCTCACCTCACAGTGCTTTATGACTAGTATATAAATGACTCAAAAACCCTGTGACACCAAGACCTAGGACACTTATTGACATTTTTAATGACCATATATATAATGACAATGACTATGAATAATTTTTGAGGAAAATTTTAAAATAGTTACCGCAGTATAAACATGAGGAAACATAGATGACAGCACTTTCCACTGGCTGATGGCATGATCCTAGTTAAATGCAACGAAGTGGAACAAGTAGACACCTAATAATGAATATGCAAAAGACGAAATGATCATCGACGTGGAGGGCCTAAGGGTCATTTCAACATTGGCTCCAATGGGGATGGTGGCTCCATGTGGAGATGCCAAGAACCTGCGTATCCTCCGGGGGAGCTCTATTGCCTCTCATCCAATAAGCATGAACCTATTATTTCAACCTGGACAAGACAAATCCTTGGACAATTTTATTGACCGCATTTGACTAACGATAGATCGCAATTTGACCAAACCGACTAGACTCAACCGACATGACTTTAAACAAGAAGACTCGATAAAACTTAACTTTACAATCTCAAACCAACCAACCTCTATTTCCAGAATTATAGCCTTCGCTCCGGCCCTGCATCGAAATGAGAGATCAAGGCACACTGTAATGAAACAAAAGTAAAATGATATATACAGACAATGATCAAAGAAAGAAGTACTCGGTAAATAATAGCGCTTTCGCAACCGACTATCGATCGGTCCACTCAAGACAATCATCTCCATTCATTTCTTGAGAAGAAATGCATTCTCGCCCCCGATATGTCGAAATAATCTTAAATCTGCCCCTTCCACAAATTCTCAAATTTGCCGTGCTTCCTTATCTTCATTCCGAGCATCCCATTTCAAAACTACTTCATCCAATCGAAACTTATATGATTTTGCTCTTCTGTCAGACTTTCTTTATGCGCTCTCGCAACTTGGAAAGTATTTTGAACACTTCCTCTCGTGTCTCACGTAAATGAATCATCTCATTAATCCTCCGTCGCATAGGATCCTCTACCTGCACTTCGAAGCAATTTGACCAACGGGACGGCAAGTGAAGTAGGAAAAAAATCGTATCCGTCCCATACACCAACTCGAAAGGAGACACATTAACAGACTTTTTCTTGACTCACTTCCCATCGGCCCCATAATGCATTCACCAACTTTTTGTGCCAAGCCTTCTGTTGAGCCCCCCCGCAATTTCTTAATGATATTCACCAAGGATTATTTGAAGATTCCGCCAAGTCATTTCCCTCGCTTGGACAGTATGCGGTTGAATGTCCCAAGGTAATATTGTACTTAAAGCAAAAATCAACCATCCTCTTAGATTTAAAGTCACGATTATCCGTGATTATTTTACTAGGACACCCAAAAGTGCGGACAATATTGTTTTCAAGGAAAGAGATACTACCGCATCGCGGGCCCTGGCCGAGTGGGAATCGCCTCAATCCACTCTCAGAAGTAGTCCTGTAGTCGTCAAGATCCATCTATGCTGTCCGTAAGATGTCGGGTGGATTTCTCCGATAAAAATCCAATCCCACCGGAATGGTGCATTAACTTCCGATTGGTTTTAGAGGCAAAGGCTGTGTTTCTGCCCTTCGAATATTTGACACTCATGACAATTTTTAACAAATTTCCTCGAACACATCGTAAAACAAAGAAGGCCAATAATACCGCCCTTAGGATCTTATTCGCCGTGGTCTTCCAAACAAATGACCTCCACAAATACCTTAGAAAATCCTCCAAAACTCTTTTGAGCTTCTCCTCACCAAACAATTCAACAACATACCTCTGTGGTCCTTCCAATACAATGCAATTCAAAATGCGAATTTAGCAAAATTTCCAACTTCAATACCCTACTCTTATTTTCATCCTGTGCGGTATAAATTCTCAAGCACATATAAAATGTCAAAGATACCAAGGAGAAGAAACAAAAATACTCTGACACCGAACCGACGTACTTTCCCATCTTCATCGACATGCGTGCAATCAAATTTATGTCTAGAGCATGCAGATTTTGTTCTTTTGGGGCCCATGAGTCTGCGAGTCCTTCTGTCCTTTCGATCACTCTCGCTTCGTTTAATCTCCACATCGTACTCTAACAACGTAGCATCCACTTACTCTCTTCCTTCCGGACCGCCCCGTACCAAAACATCTTTAACTCTGCTATGTTAGGAACATATGTTGTAATATGGGAATGCAATATGTACACACTAAAATCCTCTTCAAAGCCTTTACAAGCGCAAGTGCTTGTTTCCTCAAATGATATTATACTTCAATGCTCCATCTCTTATGATCCGAATTTCCAAAAGCGATGGGCTTCTCAACTCCATCCCTTTTTTGCATCAAAACAAATTTCACAATGTATGCTCGAAGCGAAAGAAAATAAAATGAAGTTTCTGTGTGTAATCGGGCCGATTAAAATAGGGGCTGAAGAAAGAGCTATCTTTTACCAAATTAAATGATCATCGCCTTTTCCGTCCATCTTACCGACCGTCCTTTTTCAAAGATGTTCGTGATTTCTCTAAGGTGTTCGCAAGATTGGGAATGAAACGATGCGGTGAAATTCATTTTACCATTAAATGACTCAGATTCTTCGTTCCTAGGGCTGTTCAATCTGCCGTATGGCTTCAACACGTGCAGGATCAACCCGAATGCCATCTTTCAATATGATGTGAAGCAAGGAGCTTTCCTTCCTCCTACGGCAAAAAGGTTTTCTCTTTGGATTCACAATAAATGCCATATTTTCTCGCACTTCCGGAAAACAATTTTCGCATGATATAAATGTTCCTCATCGAATTAGAAAATACACATCATCAAGGTAAACAACCAAAAACACATCTTTCTACTGCAAAAGCCACAACCATTGCACGTCGAAAGGTAGCGCCCGCATTCTTTAAACCGACCCGCATCTTTGCGTAATGAAATGTTCCCCAAGGAGTGTGGTGAATCAGTACTTGTCACGATCATATTCTGTGACTAAAATCTGATTACAACCCTCTCTATCCATCGAGTAGTGACATCCTTTGGATGCTCCAACTACTCGTTGCAATATGTGATCCATCTTTGGCGTCGATAATTGTCCTTTAATGATACCTTATTCGTATCAAGTCAATACATAAACGATTCACCAGTTTTCTTCTCACGGCACCAAGTTTGATATCCAATCTGAAACCTATTAGCAATACGATTCTCAGATTTATACAACCTATTTACCTCTTTTTCGATCGATGGTAGCAGTTTTGGATTGATCCTCCTCAACTTTGACGAAAAGGCTTCGATTTGCTCGATGGGAATAGTATGCCGGATGATATTGGTATCATATGTTTTAAGATCCGAATAATCCCACGCAAAACACATCGAAAATGAAGATAACAATTTCAATATATTCCGCTCTTACCTTTGGTGACAATGAATTTGACAATTTCACCATCTTGGGATTCTCGTTACCGTCCCAATATTTACCTCTTCGACACCCTTCTTTGTTGGCCTCAATGTAGGCTTGCGGGCTACATCATCTTGATCAAACAACTCTTCCAAAGGAATCAATCCCTTAGGAATGATGTTATCCTTCAACAGCAAGACATCCATTTGATTTATTCGTATGTCATCAATACCATCATCAAATTTTGTATCTATGGAGGTATCTTTAAACTTACCCTTATTCTCATAAATTCACTAATCTCCTCATCCTCAAAACTTGCCAACATCGCCGATTGTCCTGGAACGGTGGACCGGTGTTTCACATGTATCTCAAACTTGTTGCCGGAATTCATTGGAATCTTTAAGATTACTGGCCGCCCTTAGCAAGTCCATCAGCAACACCATTTTGTATGCTAGGGCACACATGTCAAAGTATGATCAGAAAATAATTTCAAAATATCCAACCGTATTTCGGTAAGCCCTCTGCGAGGATGCTTAGCCCGAAACTCACCTTTAACTTGCTTTATCACTAATTCTCAATCACCATATACCGTAATCCTTTTTCGCATTCAAACCTTCTTGAGAATCTTAAAGACCAAAGAATAAGAGCCTCGTATTCCGCTTCATTATTAGAACAATCGAATGCAAGTTTGTAAGAACACACTCTCACATCAAGCCAGAACTTTATCAGAGCGGAAAATGGACTTTAATCCACACACACCAGTCCTTAAAGACTATCGCCCACCGCACCATCAAAATCCATGGTCCAAAGACCATCTTCATTCCCCAAATGTTGAAACCGTGTCGGCTCGATTTTCCGTTGTCGCCCATTGTCTTCGTACCGACGGTTCCAAAACAAATTTTGTTTTTCTCTTTCTTTGCAAAACTTCTTCAAAATTTTCATTTATTTCTGCATGTCTTCTCGCTCTCGAACTAATCGACTTTCTCTACATCATTAAAACCACGTTAAGCAACACAAACGACCTAAATCAGTATGTACATAATTCACGTGACGATTGACCCACTTCTCTTTGCTAGTTATCATGCATTTCATCTTCTGTCACGATATAACTTTCTCATTTGACCGAAGACCTGGAATTGTAGCATAAGAGAAATCTAACCTAAGTGTACCTTTCAACTTTGCCTCCCAAGATCTCGTGCGAGCATCCCAACCGTGGAGGAATGTCGCAACCACCACATCCATCAAAACATTCTTTCGGGCCGGAATTTGATCTAAACTTACCACCAAATCTTTGATGAGTCCTATACACTTTACCCGGCCAAGAATCAAATGAATACAAATCATGATACTCTCTTGTAATGTCTAATCCCAACTTTTCCATGATTGCCTTGCATCAAATTGTGCGAAGCACCCTAATCACATAGTATCGTGCAATATATATTCATAACCTCAAACTGATGTAAAAAGGAGGAACATTACCGTCAGAGACTCACCATTCAATGCCCAAAATCAATTCGTGTACGATCATCCCCAACATTTACCGTGTCAATCATTGGATCAAAGTTCGTAATTTTGGTGACTCGACTACGTAGCCGCCGTTCTTCATAATCTCCGTCAAAGGAATAGATATTTTCGCCTGAAATTTCATTTTCCAAGCTAAACGTCGAAACCTTCGACCTCTTTAACCGGAACTTCCTCTTTTCACCTTGTCTTTCACTATGTTCGACCGATTTACCTTCTCACCGATGATACCATTTTGTCGCGGGTCAATTCGCGTTTCTTTCCTCTTTTCCGTGGCATTGGTGAACTGCTCTTCGGTGTCGAAGCCTTTTTCTTCTCGAACAGGATTTATAGGCACATCTCGATTTCTCAATGAATACCGCTTCTCGTCGTTACCAATGCATTCAAATATCCTCTTTGGTATTCATCCGACTCTTCCTCTAAATCAGCATCATTTGTTAGGATAAAATCCTCATCTTTCTCCGAACAACCGAACTATCACCATACCCTCATCCTCAAGAATATAAATAGGCAAATCATCGGGGGAGGAAGAAAATGATTTTGCTCACCTCGACACATCATCATCATCACTCTAATCATGACTACAAAATTCGCAAAAGAGGAGTTCCCGACCCGCTCGTTGGGCCGCTGCTCTGAGCTCTTTTGTTCACGTTGCTTAATTCTCGAATTGCGACGTCGTCACGGAAATTTGGATTTTGAACCGTGCTTCGCTTGTCAAGATTTATTCTTCTTAAAGCCTTTTCCAACTCACGAGCTAAGTGTCGTTCTCGATATAGATGTAGAAGGCCTCTTCCTTTATTGTCACTCTCTCTTTTCTTCTCCGTTTTCAACCGTGCTCTTTTATCATTCAGATTTGCCTCAACACTAACAAACACCTTCTCGTACATTCTAAAGTAGGTGGATCTCTATCACGAAGGGAATAAGCCATCTTCCGGATCAAAGCCATCCGGGACTTAAGGAGAGCAAGAGAAGCTGGACGGTCTCAAGTCATCTCGGAATAGCATTATACACCTTATTGAATCTAATGACATAATCCTCGAACCGTACTCACCAGGATTACGTTTGAGGTTTGTATATTCGATAATCACACGCATCCTTTTTCATCTCCCATCGGTCTAAAAACCTATCGAAGTTCGCTAATGTACCGATGCTTCTTTTTTTGCGGCAAGGCTCTAAACCATTTCCTTACCTCTCCAAAGGTTCGCACAAAGCCTCATAGTCACATTTTCTCTATCAATCTCGAAACGATCAAAAAAATCTGCCATATTGTCTACATGCCGTTGTGCAGGAAGACTCGGGAGTGCCATCAAATGTCGCGGATTCAGTCCGAGCAACCGCGAGCATATCATTCAACTGCAACACAAGAGGTGCAAAACGAGCAAAACTCATAGCTCTCGTGATTGAAAACAATCTCGTTGCCTGTGAGATACAGGAGGGAGTAGGAGCGTAGGTCTATGAGATGTATTCAATGGAAACAAGAGAAATGATTATTGACGTCGATCGAAACCCGGCCGAACCGGAATGGTAGGGATAAAAGGAGGTTCGTAGGGATCCGTGAACTCGATGCAATTTCGTATGGGTCAAGAACTGTGGAAGTATTCAGAAGAAATTCAAAAGTGTTAGTATCTCAATAGAATCCTCTTTGCAACCGTCTATCCAGTAACGTGGAATAAATCTATTGCAAATCTTCGCACACGGATCTAGGACTAATTCGACAATTCGAAGCCGGAAAATTCACAAACAAGGATGTTTCAAACCGTGCATCAAAGGGGGATTATCGAACATATATGATTTTGATGTGACAGATGCGTATCCTCGGTACACCGGAACTCAAACTCAATTGGCTTTCTTTCAGAACCTCGTCTTTGTTTTCATGGTCCTTGGAATCGTATCTGCCGGATTTTCTATTTATTGCCAGGACTGTGGCCGTACCGCTCATATTCTTCAAAGCTGGGCAGTATCGATCTTTCTCGGGAAAAATTTCAAGGAACACAATCAATTATTTTCACTTTTCGACTTCGGCACTCAATCATCCAAAAGTTATTCAGAACGGAATAAGTACACTGGGTGATTTACAAATCACATCGAACACACAAGCTACCGGAGATCGACCGAAGGCCGCTATTCACTTCCGCTATGCACAACAAAAGCGTTTCGAAAGCTACCGATGTGACTTCGTACTCCGTTCAAGACTCGTGAACAAACACATCAACAAGAAACCACGAGACCTCGCATGGTCGCCACTATGTTAGCACTCAAATCTACCCCAAAGGAAATGAAGTAAAACTCTAAGGCTATATCAGTCCACGCCACCTCGTAGAGCCCTACGAGGACAAAGAGGGCCTTCCGTCAATCTCGAGAAAATAAGCAATAGAATGCAGATGACTTACAATAAGAACTGATTTTAGCTAGTAAAGAGATAGGTATGTTTGATTTTTTGGTTTTTTTTTAAGCTGGCCGGAGTAATGGGAAAACAAATTTTGGGTCCTAGGGATAAGGTCGATCAGCAGTAGTTCAAGCCGGGCGAGGTAGGTGATGATCTTGATGTTTTAAATTGGATGTATGGATAGATTAGACCGACGAGGAGTCAAGAGGGAAAAGAAGAACTTGGATCCTCCCCCAAACAATCGAAAACACATAACTAACCGAATTCAAAGGCCAAGCATCGTAAACAATGGATTCAACCTTAATCACTCATTCAATCAGTTCCGTTACACAATGAAACGATGGTACACATTAAACATGAAGAAACTTACATAGCAAACAAAGAAGAAACACCATCAAGAACAGAACACCACAAGGATCCCTATCAAGTGCCGAAAAACTTCGATCTTTCCTTAGCCAAAATATGAAAAGTAAGTGTACAATAGTATCAAAAGTATCTCAAGAGTCCAACTCGTAGAATGCCCTTAAATTACAATATATAGATCACTCTAACCCTTTTCCCCACCTCTAGGGGTCGAATTCTCTTCAGGGACTGGCCAACCAATTCTAATCATGGAACTACACCCAGGGCAAACCTAACAACTTGCCTCTAAAAGAGTGGAACTGATCCATTACATGATTTTTTACTCATTTGAGAGTGAATCTTCTAAGAGATAAAAAACAAGCCAAAGTTACATGCCAAACATGAATTTACATCATAAAAACCCAAAAATTCTATCCATAAGAAAAATCGGTCCATAATAGACGAAGACCGAGTCGGGTGTACCGAAACCCTTGGTAACTTAGTGGGTCGCTCCCCGAATCAAGGTGGGTCGCTCATGTTCCAGGCTGATTGTGAGGTAGCTCCCGAAATCCAAATTGAGCCTGATGATAGCTCGTTGAAAGCCCTAGATGTCTACTTTCCAACCCAAGTAGAATGTCGGAATTTATTGACGGACCCTCCAAAACCTCATTCTCCCAAAGGTACTCCCTGCTGGTGCAAAAGGTATGGTGAAGGTGGTTTTTGATATGTTTTTTGGAAATGTTTTTGACCATCCGTATTTTAAGGAAATGCCAAGTTGACTTCGCAGGATGCATAATTAACCATGAAAAAATCCAAAAATGTAAAAATATCCTCCGTAAAGTGTCTCAAAATGCGAGCGCATGAGCCGCGACCCACGTAGCCGCAAACCTCGTTTTTAAGACCAAAAATTTGAAAATGACAAAATTTTCTCCGACCTGCTCAAATCTCGCAGCGGAGGTCCTCCATCATGTGTCTTGGCCTAACACGAAGCTCGGCCAAAATCCGAAGTGGATTAGGCCTTTTCCGCCGTCGAAGTGCCTTGCGCAACCTCCTCTTTCATGATCTTCTATCCTCGCTTTGCAAACATGCATGCGAGCCCAAAGAATGGCGTTTCATGTGGCGAAGCATGTCTTTGTCTCGATTGGCTTCGCCAACAGCTTCTCCGTATGTATATTTACCCGCGTGAGTACAGATCTCGCCGGCCCGGTGTCATGTCACCGGCCTCTTTCGATTCCACCGCTCGTCCTCACGGATTCGCGCACCTCATAAAATGTGAGCTCATCCTCGAGCTATTTGTTGCGCCGCTCCAACAGTTAATCACCCACCGAGCCTTCCTCGCAACCGGTCTTTCGACCGTCATTCTCGCCCTTTTGCCCCCGGATGACTTCGCCCTTCGAGCTAGAGCCCGTATCAACATCAACGACCGTCATACCTGTCCCCGCCCTCCCCGATGGGCCCTCATCATGCATGGGCCTCTTGCCCCTATCTTGTACCCATACCGCACCGAAGAAGAAAGCGAGACCCTTCCACATCACGTGGAGATAATACTCGCCGTGTCGATGAAGTCGCAGACCCCTTCCACCTCACGTGGAGATAGTACCCGCCGTGTCGCCGCAAATAAGGCCCCGTGGCCTCGCTGATATGTCCGAACCAAAGGAGTGATGAGACATGCCCGGGTCCCGGGCCGAGCGGTGTCCGGGCCGGGTGTGAGGGCTCTCCGCATCATGAACCGCCCCTGGAGGTCGTGGCACCGAAAAGTCTCTAGAAATGAAACTTCCCAAGTAATGCCCCGCTCCGCCAATCGATGTAACACCAAGATTTTGATCAAAGTGAAATGGTATATACTCCCGCATCGTCAGTAATCGGGGCTGCTCTTCTTTCCGCACAAATGTCACCATCCTCTCTATGTTGCGCAAGTAGAAATACGGAATATTCATCATACGTACCCTTGTGAAGTGCATCAGCAAACGAACATGGTATGAGAAAAGACGAGCATACCGCCTCACAACTAAAATACCGAATAATGAGCTCTGCATGAGCGTGCATACTCATCTCTCAAGAATCGGGAATCTTAAAACCTACCAAGTAAGCCCTATATCCAGCTTTAATGTATGGCTCATAGTGAAATTTTCCAACCGCTACTCCTTGCTCCATTCCTCGCCATGTTCCCAGATACTCAGCGGGCTTGAGCAATAGTCAAAGGTGATACAATGAAATCAACTCCCAAGGCTTACCCCGATCACCCCGCAATGTAGAAGAACAAACAATGGTACACCTCACGATGAGGCCGGTTTGTGCAACCATTCACAAAATCTGAAACATGACAAGAATCGAAAACAATACATAGCTAATGGACATGCCCTCGCAACCGAGCCAAAGAAGTAGGCTCCTCTCTGCGATGATCACCACTTCTATGTTCTCTGGCGGACCCCGTGGCACATTACCTTCGCTCACCGAATCACCGCTCGACCCCGTTCATATTTCGACTCGTCTCTCGACATATCTCCGATCAAGCTTTTGGCAATGTGTATAATTGCGATGAATGCGTTGAAAGCAAAATTAGGATGTATGTTTTAACACCCAACCAATATTCCCACCGTCAAAGCACCATCAAGGAATCAAATCATGGATGTAAAATTCACTTTAAATGGATTGGAAAAGGCACAATCTTCCGTTTTGAATGCAAGTGAAATTTTGACCAAATAAGAGCAAAGTAAACTCTTCAAAAGTTTGAACACATCTAGTCAAAGGAGTATATGGCATCAATAATGTGTTTGTTTATGAGTAATAACCAAAGGTCTCAATGCGCTTGAAACAAAGTCATGAGCATATTTTTACATTGGGCAGTTGAGACCTATTACAAACACAAATACCATGGCACAAAGGGTTTAAACATGGTATAATAATAGCAATGGTTGCAGCAGCATAATGGGTATGAGAGCAAATTGATATTATATGTAAAGTCAAGATGTATCAATGCCATAAGATAGCAAAACAAACTCTTTCAACCATTCATTTTCATCCTAAAACCCCGAAAACAATAATGCTATGACTCGTGGGGTTTTAAATCCTCCGTTTGAACATTTGAAACCACCAATGATGCCAGCCAAGTGCGTTCAAAACATCACAATTGATAGAAACCCGTTTGAAGGCAAGTTGAGTCGACGAAGCAAAACTCGGGCGCTCAAACCAAATTTCGAAACCCGTGACCGCGTGGGTCGCGCTGCTCCCCGCATGGTCGCCGGCCCGTGTGGCCGCGCCTGTAAGTTTACACTGGGCCGAACTGACCTCGCGTGGGTCGCCCGTGGCCGCCGGCCTCCACGTGGATCGCCGCCCAATCAACACCGCCCCACGCAACTTAAAACTCGAAATCGGCCCTCCATTCTTCAAACACGATTTGGGAGCTATGAATTGGTTCAAAATGAAACTTTGGTTGGGTTTATACATGTCACAAATATCTTCACAATCAGATTTATTTCAAATCTAATTTCAAACCCATATTACAAATGTTTTTGTAATTTCACTTTTGGCTTTTCAAATACAAACTTCCTTTGGCTTTTTTGAGGTCGATACTAATGATTTTGTCAAGCCTTGGCAGATATGGCTATCTTGGCTAGAGAAGAGATTGTGTCCGTTGACAATGTCTTCATGGCGGAACAATTACAATTTATTACAAAATGATAATGACAAATTTCTAGTTCCAAAACAGTAGTTTTGGACTAGAAATATTTTTTTTTTTTAAAATGCCGATGATAATAAAATAAAAAATCACAAATGCTAAACTTTCCTCACTCATGTGCTTTATGACTAGTATATAAATGACTCAAAAACCCTAGACACCAAGACCTAGGACACTTATTGACATTTTTAATGACCATATATATAATGACAATGACTATGAATAATTTTTTTGAGGAAAATTTTTAAAATAGCGCCTGCAGTATAAACATGAGGAAACACAGGGACCTACGGCACTTTCGTCGCCTGATGGCATGATCCTAGTGAAATGCAACGAAGTGGAACAAGCGAGACACCTAATAATGAATATGCAAAAGACGAAATGATCATCGACGCGAGGGTCGCAAGGGCCGACTCTAACACCAGTATGCTCTTTTCCGGTCAATAATATGACATGATTACCATTGAAGATTTTTGCAATAATCTTGAAAATATCTTCTTTTGTTGAATCATGATCTAAATAATGAGTCTTGTTTTGATAAGAAACTAGTCATGTTTTCCCCATAACTCAAAATTGAGTCACGTGAGTAGGACACTTCAACATACCGATGGTTATGCCAAGTTACAATCACCATGGCAACTATTGGAGCTTCCAGCCCGGCCATATCCCAAGTCATGAAAATAAAAAAATGTGATGTACAAATAGAGAAGAATCTTAATGAATGTTTTACATCATCCATCAAATAATCTCTCACACATGAAAACATGGATTGTGTTCAACTTGATAATATCACTTATGACATGGATCTGCTCTATTCAACTCTTCTCATCATAAAGCCCCCAAAAGTCGTTTCCACCATAACATTGCATATTCCTCGAGGAATGTTATCAATGAGGACCTATGTCTTGTGGCCTATATTTTCACGTGATTTGTCAAATTTTATATGATCAATGTATTAATAAATTTTGTTGTTGTGGAGTCTTTGCCGATGGACAAGTCAAGTGTATCGCACCATCGTCATTGCCCTTGTTTCATTATGTCGGGCCATAATTTTTTTGTTGTTTATCTTTTTAAATGCACTTCCTTTTACTTTGGTTTCGTATAATCACATACTTCCACTCAAATTTTTGGAGTAGATTATATGGCTACATTAGAAATTCTACTTTACATTACCCGAACTCTGCATTTTACTTAGGTTAGGATATACAGGGTTACATGTAGTTAAATGCACGTCATTCTTATCGTGTGTTTGCCTTTTCATGTTTTCATTTTAATCTCTTGGTTTTCTTGCATTTGAACAAAGTCAGCTTTTAGCTCTAGGATGGACATTTCTAATCTTTTGTGAATGGAAATTTCAGTAACATGCAACCCTTGGTTGATCTCTTACCTCTTCCTTGATTTGGTTTATCACTTTCTATTCGATGATTTTCCCATGGAAAATTATCCTTTAGCTAGAAGTTTTAAAACCATGATGCCGACATATTTTTAGGATTCTCTTTCCTATACTCAGTATTCTTTATGAATAATGTGTTATTGATTATCTATATGTGTAGAGTAAAAATAAGGGGTAAAACTAAAAAAAAACATCGACAAGTCGAAACCAATCTCCGAATGAATAATGTATTATAATCTCAATAATCTACGATCACTCTTCCGCCCATTGACAATAATAAGTGCCTATGCACAATCATATTGAAAATAAATCTAACTAAATATTTAAAGAAGATAAAGGCTTCACTAGGGGAGGTGAAGAAAGTGAATTTTTCCGTACTTTCCACAGATCATCACAAGAGAAGAAACATTTTTTTCCGAAGCAACCTTCGCTTAGGGTACTATCCATGCCTACTAGCAAGGCAGAAATGAGAGATGTAAAAATCACACTCTTGATTTTTTTTTTATTTAACACCCTTACTTACATCAACATAATAACGATATGGCTTGTTTCATGATGTGTTACCCCTTAGTAATGGAACTCGAAGACTATATATTTAACTGTGTAAGAGTGGGGAGATGAGATAACCCATTGACTCAATTAATACTTCGGAGAAAATGGGACTCGAACTTAAATGAAACCATTTTTAGAGAAGATGAGGTTATCTCGGTGTTTCACCAAGTGTTGTCGTTACAACAACCATCCAAAATTTTTGTGTATGTCACACAATTTCCAAGCCTACAAATAACCATCATTTCAAGCTCCCTTTGTGTCTTCATGTTGATTGATTTGATATTATTTTCAGACTTTTCTAATGTTTCACCCTCCTAAGTAAATGTTTCCTACATTCCCCACTTAACCATTAGAAGCGCTTGAGCTAGTCATTCCCACACATGGTTGGGTGAACTCATCACTTATCTTGAAACTTTCAAAAGCATACAAAAAGTAAAACACAAGTGATAAAATCACTAAGAAAATGAAAACACACAACAAGTTGGTGAAGACATGCATCCAACTTGAATGCAATCCTTTGAGGTCAAGAAGTGTGCCCTCATTGAGAAAATCCTTCATGATGAGCAAGTGTGCTCACTGAGGCACATATTCGTGTCGAAAACATGAATTTTTCCTAGGTTCATGCATGAGAAACATGTTGCATGTAGGTGTACTCTTACACCAGAGATCCCACTTAACTCCTCATCACTAAGCCTTTCACTCATCGATAAGTGGTACTCACGCATGAATAATATTTTCATGTAGAATTATTTAAATCAACTTATTTAATCATTATTTCTCATGACCATTCTCATATAAGCTGGGCCACATAACTGGGAATCAAGAGGTTTCTTTTCATCAACCAAATTTCACAAGTATTTTTTGCATGTAAAATATTTCGATTCTTTTAATGATTTCACTATCGTTCTTGTTTTTCTTGTCGTCTTTTCTTGGTTTTTTACTTTGATTGCTAGCTTATGCTTAATATTCATGTCATAAGTGTTAATTTGTTATCGTATGCATAAACTCTTCACATTATTCAACCTTTTCATATTTCACCATGAATGTGACAACAACTATATAACCTTTGTAAATCTTTTGTCGCTCATATTAATCATTAAATCTACTTTAAAGAACAGAACTTAACATGTATATCGCACTTCTTGAGCTCGCAGCCCAATTAGACTAAACAATTGTGCCTAGATTGATCAAGTTTTCCTTTAGAGCGCACTTCTTCTTCATGAATAGTTGTGCCCTCCTTAAGTGCATGAGCGCAACATGAAGACATGGAGAAAATTTTTAACTTTAGTGTGATAGCATGACGTCCGTGCCTTTGAGTGCATAAGTGCATTGGGGCGCGAAGACTAGTCAACCCACTATTTCACCCCTTTAGAGTACGATAACAGTACCCACCATTTATCCTTGAGTGCATGGTCAATCTCGAAGACCTAACAAATATCTCCTTTGGATACTTTAGAGTAAAAAGCAAGGTGCCCTCAAATTTTCTTTCACTTTATTTAGTGTATTAGCACACTTCAAAGCCTTGATTGATGCCTTACACTCCTTCATGATTTGAAAGTTCACCCTCCGTTTGCATGCTCATTTTCTCATGCATGCAAGTTATTTTATGTTGTCATTAATATATTTTATATCCAAATATATGTGATGTTTTTTTACACTATTTACAAGTATTGTCACATAAGCAGGTTTATTTAAGATATTATTTTCATTATGAGTGTGCTTCCACAAAGAGGCGTTCATGCTACAAGTATTTCACCATGTTTTCAGATGTTGAGCCATGTCGCCTCGTAAAGGGGGCATCCAAAGATTTCACCGAAGAAAGAAATGATGAATCTATCAAAGTTACAAAGACAAAAATTCCTCACATATTTGGACACCTAGTACTTTATTGATAAGGCTACAAAGGTCACATGGAGAAATACATACAATACATTCATGTTTAAAAGTTTCGAGGAATTAGAACATGTGCACATGCATACATCAACATCGTGAAGTCAAGGATGCATAGGATCACATGTAGATTCCCATTCATTCGATGTTTAGAGGTGATTAAGTGAATCGTTACACATATGGATGACTATCACCTTGTGCTTCGTAGTGTGCGGGTGGTTAGCTCACCACCTATTATGGTGAAGATATTCATACATATTATAAGATTCCGAAGCCCACTCAATATGGAAATTATAGCTTTAATAATAAGATGCTTCAACCTTTGACATAAGTGATGTTATCAACTTGTGGTGTCAAGATCTCACAAAGTTTCACCATTGCGCATCTCAGCCTATCCAAAATATTATTATAGATGTATATATGTATTTATACTACAAATTGTCGATTGTATGGGTGAAAGGAAGATGAGGTGTTCAAGGACAGCCTGATATATATGATCAATATTGTTGGGTTTTGGTTCCTTAATTTCTCACTGGCAGTATGCGTCCATGGTTTTGTGCATGGCTTGCACATGGTTTTGGGGTTCGATGGTTTTCGGCCCTCGGTATTTTTGTAGATCCGGTCAAGGAACTACTATTATGTTCTAATCCAGGGTTAACGGATTGCTTATGTATGCTTCGGCATGCATATATATGTGTTGTAACACTAAAAGGAATATAATGAAAAATCAAGCTTCGGTCGTCCCGATTTTAGATCTGTGAAAATTCCGTGTTTATCTCTGTTTTTATGTTTTATGCTCTTGCTACTGCTATTTTCTCGTTATAAGATTCGTGTAGATAATTTTTGTTCGTGGTTAAAACCTACATTTGGTATCGGAGTCAAGCTTTCGGCTTCAAGGGGACTCCTTGCCGCCGAGGGCTTTAGCTTGGGCCTCGTGGTAGACCCCGTAAGGGGAGATCTCATGATCAATTCTTGCTATGAAAGAATATGGCGAAGTGGCAAGAAAGATAGAGATCGAGAAATTCTAATGGTCGCAGTTTTGAGTTTTGGAAGCTCAAGATGGAGTGAGATCTACTCATGGATAAAGATCGTTGGACTGGGCAGATCCGTGTACTAAACCAACGGCAATGTCGATGAAGACCGGAAGAAACCGGATCTAAGGCTAAGAGCACAATACGTGTTGTGTGTGTCATATTCAGTATTGTCGAATGTATCCGGGGGAAGCTACGGCGAAGAATTTGTGGGAAAAACTTGGGACTTTGTACCAATCTAAGTCTCTCGTGAATAAGTTGTTCCTGCGGAAAAAGCTGTATAACCTGAGGATGAAGGATGGAGACTCGGTGACAGAGCATCTGAACGCCTTCAATACTGTGGTAGGTCAGTTGTCGTCTGTTGATATTAAAATATCAGATGAAGATAAGTGCATCAGTTTGTTGTGCTCTCTACCAGACTCGTGGGACAGTCTGGTTATTGCTATAGGTAGCAACACAACTACCTTGAATTTTGATGACATTGTCTCAGCCTTGCTGTCGGAGGAAATGAGACGGAGAAATATGGAGGGTCAGAATGGAGATGTCTTATCTGTACGAGGAAGGTCCCAGAACAGAAACAAGAATAAGGTTTCGAGTGGGAGATCTAAATCTAGAGGGAGATCTAAATCTCCTGGAAAGTTTGTAAAGGTGTGCTGGAAATGCGGAAAGGAAGGGCACTACAAAAAGGAATGCAGATCTAAAGCTCCTGAGAAAGGAAAGGGATCTCATGAAGGTCCTTCTGCAGAGGCAAAAACCACCTCGGATGAAGGTGGGGATGTGTATTTGGCTTCTTCTTCAAATACACATGTAGATCATGAGTCATGGTTGATTGACTCAGGTGCATCCTTTCACTTCACTCCCCATAGGGAGTGGTTCTACAAGTATGAGAAATATGATGGTGGTGATGTCTTCCTAGGGGATGATAGGAGGGCCAGAATCATCGGACGTGGAAAGGTCAAGCTGAAGCTGCAAGGTGGAAGGATTAGAACACTTCCTAGTGTTTTGCATATTCCTGCATTGGCCAGAAATCTGATTTCTGTAAGCAAGATGGATGATGCAGGTGTAAAAACAGTGTTCGAGAAAGATGCCTACAAGATGGTTCGGGGAGCACTGGTATTAATGCGGGGAGTTCGGACTGGAACTCTGTACAAGCTACAAGGTAGTACTGTTATTGATGGGTGTAACAGTTCTGTGGTTCTTGAAAGTGGGACGGAAAGCCTAGCTGTCTCTGGAGAAAAGACCATGCTATGGCATCAAAGGCTTGGACATATTGGAGAGAAGGGCCTTCGGATACTGCATAGAGATGGTATGGTAGAAGGTATGTCTAATTTTTCTCTGGATTTTGATTTCTATGAACATTGTGTATATGGGAAGCAGAATCGGGTGAGTTTTCCTTCTGGTGCTAAGAGGGCGAACAAGATATTAGAACTTTTGCACAGTGATGTGTTTGGACCTGTGTCAGTTCCATCACTGGGAAAGTCTATGTACTATTTTTCATTCATAGATGACTTCTCAAGGAATACATGGATATATTTCTTGAGGAAGAAATCTGAAGTCTTTGACAAATTTAAAGAATTTAAGGCTCTGGTGGAAAACCAGACAGAGAAGAAGATAAAGGTGCTAAGGACAGATAATGGTGGGGAGTTCTGCAAGAAGGAATTTGAAGAGTTCTGTAAGAAGTGTGGTATAGCACGGCAGAAGACTACTCCATACACACCTCAGCAAAATGGAGTTGCAGAAAGAATGAACAGAACACTGATGGAAAAGGCAAGAAGCATGCTCAATGGTACCGGGTTAGGACAAGAATTCTGGGCAGAGGCAGTGGAGACTGCATGTTACTTAGTTAATAGATCACCTTCATCAACGTTGGAGGATAAGACTCCACATGAGGTATGGACTGGTAAGAAACCCTCTCTTTCACATCTAAGGGTATTTGGATGTGATGCATATGTAAATGTTCCAAAGGAGAAAAGGACCAAGTTGGATAATAAATCTGAAAGGTGCATCTTTATTGGGTATAAGGATGGTTTAAAGGGTTACAAACTTTGGAACCCAGAAACAAGGAAGGTTGTGTACAGCCGAGATGTGGTGTTTAGAGAAGTGAAAGATGTTGTTAAACATGAAGTCCCACCAAAGGAACCTGAGAAGATAGAGTTTGAGCTAAAGGAGGATGAATCAGACTCTACAACAGAAGAAGACTCAGAAGATGAAGAGCCACAAACTCCAAATTTGAGAAGATCAGTTCGGGAAAGAAGGCAACCAGAAAGGTATAGTCCATCTGCTTTCTGTTCAGGTTTTGCCTTAACTATAACTGATGATGAACCCAGAACTGTCAGGGAGGCAGTAGATTCAGAGGATGGAAAACTCTGGAAGAAGGCCATGGTTGATGAAATGGCATCCTTGCACAAAAATGAGGCATGGGATCTGGTGGAGTTGCCGGCTGGAAGGAAGCCCATCGGGAGCAAATGGGTGTTTAAGAAGAAGATGAATGTAGAAGGCAAGGTAGAGAAATACAAAGCTCGGTTGGTAGCAAAAGGTTATTCCCAGGTGCCGGGAATTGATTTTGGTGATATTTTTTCTCCTGTTGCCAAAGTTACTTCTATTAGATTACTTTTATCTATTGCTGCTGCATTTGATTTTGAGATAGAACATATGGATGTGAAGACAACATTTCTTCATGGGGATCTAGAAGAGGAGATCTACATGAAGCAACCTGAAGGATTTATGGTGAAGGGTAAGAAAGAACTGGTATGCAGGTTGAAGAAGTCTCTGTATGGGTTAAAACAGTCACCAAGGATGTGGTATCAGAAATTTGATACCTATATACGGGGACTTGGATTCACCAGAAGCAAGGAGGATCACTGTGTTTATTTTAAATTAATTGGTGACCGTGTTATTTATTTGGTCTTGTATGTGGATGATATGTTCTTGATTGGAAATGACAAAGAAATTATCCAAGATTTGAAGACCCAACTGTTCTCCAAATTCGACATGAAGGATCTTGGTGCTGCAAACTATATTTTGGGCGTGGAAATTAAGAGAGATCGGGCAAAGAGGAAGCTCTGGTTAAACCAGAGGAATTATGTCGAGACTATATTGCAGAGGTTCAATATGCAGGATAGTAAACCGATGAATGTTCCTATTCCTGTAGGTGTAAAGCTGTCTGCTGAACAGTGTCCCAAGACACAAGAAGAAGAGGAGTATATGTCCCGTGTTCCATATGCAAGTGCAGTGGGTAGCCTGATGTATGCAATGGTATGTACTAGACCAGACATTGTACATGCAGTGGGAGTATTGAGCAGGTTTATGTCAAACCCAGGGAAGGAGCATTGGACAGCAGTGAAGCGGGTTTTCAGATATTTACGTGGCACTAGTGATTATGGCTTGTGCTACCAGGGAAGACCAGGATTGGAAAGAATGTTGGAAATTCGTGGTTTTGTTGATGCAGACTGGGCTGGAGATCTGGACCAAAGAAGATCTACAAGTGGGTATGTGTTTAGCCTATTTGGAGGTGCAGTCAGTTAGATGAGTAAAAGACAGTCTGTAGTGGCGCTTTCAACTACAGAGGCAGAATACATAGCAGCCACTCATGCAAGCAAGGAAGCAGTTTGGTTGAAGAGATTGTGTTCAAGTATGGGGTTGGTACAACAAGCTATAAGGATAGACTGTGATAGCCAAAGTGCAATTTTCTTGGCTAAGAACCCTGCTTATCATTCAAAGACAAAGCACATTGATGTTCAATGTCACTTTGTTAGAGATATGGTTGAGGCTAAAAGGGTGTTGCTGGTAAAGGTGGACACTTTGAAGAATGTTGCAGATGCATTGACGAAGTCTATGAGCACTCAAAAGTTCTCTTGGTGTAGAGAAACAATGGGTGTTGAAGAATTGGCCCAATGACTAAGCTCTCCTGTGGCCCCCTGTGGAAAGAAAACAACAAGTGGGGGAATGTTGGGTATGTGTTATATTCTTTCCACGACTAGCCCCAGCACGACAGTCGGACCCAGTGGGTCACAGTGGGGCGCAGTGAACCCACACGGGTTCGGGGCAGCGCATTGGGCACATTTTTTTTGGTATGCGGTCCCACTCATATGCGGACCCACCCATGTTTTGTGCATGAGTTTGCACATGGTTTTGGGGTACGATGGTTTTTGGCCCCCTGGTATTTTGTAGATCCGGTCAAGGGAACTATGGTTATGTTCTAATCCAGGGTTAATGGATTGGGGTTTATGTATGCTTCGGCATGTATATATATGTGTTGTAACACTAAAAGGAATATAATGAAAAATCAAGTTGTTCGTCCCGATTTGGGATCCAGGGGAATATCTTTGTGTTTATCTGTTTTATGTTTTATGCTCTCACATATTATTTTATTATAATATTCTGTGTAGATAATTTATGTTCAAAAAGCTTAAAACCCAACACCGAGAATATTTATCTCCCACTTGTTGCAACTCACAAAAGATGCAACCCACCCTCACCAGATCAGCGTTGTAGGTGGCAGAAGTTTGGCCCAAGCTCGACAGGGTCAAAGACAAGCACAACTCCTCCAAGAGCTGCTCAAGGAACGAGGTGGGATTCCCGTTCAGGAACACCCAATGCTAAACAGCATTATTCTTAGCTAAAAATCTAGAGAATGAGAAATGTCTAAGCAGAAAAATTCTTCTGAAATAATATCTTCAACAACCCCCTCCATGCTGCTCTCCTCTTCTTTTTATAAGATAGGAGTCTTATCAAACCCTAAACCACTTCACCAATTCAGCTCCTTTCACATGTAGAATCTCCTTCTAGAACTGCGTTGTCCCTCAAGGAGGTTCAATGCATCTAGATTGCGTTGTATATATGGTCATGGTTGACTTGGTCAAGTGATCAACCTCTTTCACACTCAAGTGTGTTTTATAAAATGGCCCAGATTTAGCCATGTTCACATTGGGCATTGATTTTTTTTGTTATTTTCAGGAGTTTTACATGTCCTCCTTTCCATTTTATTCATCAATATGAAATGCAAAATGAAACAAGGAAAAATAGAATATTCCCATTACCTTGGGCTAAGTGGGAATATTAAATTCCTCCCCTCCAAGATGTTGCTTGTCCTCAAGCAACTAATAAGGTGAGTGCTGCAAAATCTCCCCTCCTTCTCTTGTGGCCTCCTCATCCAATAGTCTCCACCATTGCTTCAGATTTTCTGCCATAGTTCTGTCTCCTAATGGTCCCTCCCTAATGTGCAAGTTGGCATTTGGTGAATAAATCCAATGGCTCTCATCATGAAGGAATGGAAATTTTATGTGGAAAGATTCTTATCGATCCATGGCCTCCTCAAGATAGAAGTGATGACAATCACGGGGAATTTTATCATCCATGAAAGGCTCCCCTCTCCATGCTATCATCCAAATGAAGTGGATCACCTCCCAGCTTGTTAATCCATGGAAAAAATCCTCCCCAATACATATGAGAGGCATGTCCCAAACAAACATATGGCTCACCCTACAAAGAAACAAGTGGTCTATCACGGTGGCCATATAATATCCCATGCTCCCCTTAGAACACGTAGTGCATAAAATGTAGGAAATTTCTTTCCCCAAGGACATATCCAACATGTGTGTCTCCCCTTCAACCATTGCCCCAACAAAGATAAGAACATCTTCAGCATATGGGATCATAATCAAGGTCATGCTAGCTACCATATGCAATAAAGGAGAAGGACAATGGTCCCTCATGTGCAACCATCGCAGTTTTACTCCTAACTGCCATAGGATATGATATGACAAGTGTTTTCCCCAACACTTGTTTGCTGCCTCATCCTTCTTGCATGCTTGGAGAAGGTGTATGATGGGTGGTGTTAATGAATCACACCATGAAGAGTACATCATCTCTCGAAGATCTCCCAGGGAATGGCCAACATCACCATTGTTCATGGCCCAAAGTGGCTCATGAAGCCCATAAGAAAAGGTGCCCCCTCTTGGAGCCAAGACCTGCACATGAGTGTTAAGAAAATGCAAGTATATAATAAATACATCATGAGGTTCAACAATACAATGTTTATCATACACTTGTTTCAAATCAGCAAGGTAGCTCATGGATGAGCTCCCTCTCACACTCAATGAATAAGGAGGTGGTAATGATAACTCTTCCCAAGATCTATGTTCCTCCTCAAACAGAAAATGATCCATGCACTTCCTCATGTGAGAGTGCACATCCTCCTTGAAGTTCTCCCACATGAATCCATCTAAAATAGTATGATATGCTTTAATGAAACCAGTGGGTTTTGAAAACAGGATCTCATAGGTTGCATTAAGTAGTTTCTCCTTAATCTTGGAGTCTTTAGCCAAATAAATATGATCATGGAAATAAATGACTCCCTCAACTACCTTATACCTCCCATCTATCATTTTCCCATCAAGAACCTTACATGTGAAAAGGTCCTTGGAGTATTTCATTAAAACTTGAGAATTCCAATTTGGATCTAGGCTCCCCAACAATGACAACGTTGTAGAAATCTGAAATGCAGCCCCTGTCACAGCATGGCTCTCCTCCTTGACATGCTGGATGTCAAAGTCACATGTTGGAGTACTATCAACTCCATTTTCCTACCCCCTTTGCAGCTGATCTTGCTCAAGACAATATTGAAATAGATGGAAGTCAACCTCCCCTTGGAAAGTCCTTGTCTTCCAAAACTTCCTCAATGTAGCCCATGCATGCAAGTGTGTTGATATCCTCTTGTCATGTTCAGAAATCTCCTTTGTGAATGAAAATATCATTGGCTTCCCCAAGGATATGGAGTTGCCATATGACATCATGTCCATGTCATCATAGACTTCTGAATCCTCCTTTTTCAGCACAAATAACTAAGAGGGAGATAGCAATGTCCAATTCAGAAAATTGCTGATCTCTCTTTTGAATCCATGGAAGATTCTCTACGCTGTGCTAGTGTCTGCCAAAGCTCCCTCCTTAGCCAAGTAAGCATATGTTTCCCATAGTTGAGAGAACACTTTATTTTTCCTCCCATCATGAGGTCTTCCCAGTGGAATGCCTCCATGTAAAGAGACATCAAGGCATAGAGCAGGATGTGTATATGTATGGACAGATTTGTCCTTGTCTTCCATGCACAGATCCTCCTACCTTATTTTTGCATCAAACTTCTGAAACATAGAGGGGTATATGCTCCTCATCAAGTGATACTTGCCCTCCTCTTTTCCTTATTCTATCTTCAAGATCTCACCATTTGATGGTGATGGCACATGCTGCACATGGGTTGTGCCACAATCTCCATATGTGAGATTCTTTGGAACTCCTTGCAAGAGTGCAAGAGTTCCTCTTCTTGGAGCCATTGCCCCTTCTTCCTCTCCATGAGGATCTAGATGTGCCCTTGTCTTGACTGCGCTGACATCCTCAGCCTTCTCTTCCTTGATCTTGCAATATCCTTGGAAGTTCAAGTGATTTCCTCCCTTTGGCACACCTCCTCCCTTCTCCTTCATGAAGAAGTTGCTGACAAAACATTGTAGATTTGGTGATATGGCTGAGTTCTCATATCCATGAGATGAGGACTTAGAGCTTTCCTCCTATATAGATCTTGTAGATCTTGTTGAGGGATCTTCTTGCTTTTTCCTCCTCATTTCTTTGATGTCTTTTCTGATACCTTGCAGAGCTTGAGATAGAATTTTTGTAAACCTCTTTTCTCTAGACAACAAGGGTTTGCTTTGGTTTCTCTTGCATACCTCCTCCTTCTGATTTTCTAAACGAAGGTGCACCCATTGGCGCGATTGTTTCCCAAACATTCGTGCCAATCACGCAACGCTTTTTAAACTCACAATGCAAGAGTTATGAGCCTAAATTTCACAGATTTTAGCTTTTTATTTGGCTAACAATTTCCATATGAACATGTTTGCAGGTGAGAAGAAGAAAAATGGTGATCGAGTGGAGGGAAATGGAACACAGTGAAGAAGATGAGCTCATCGTGGATAATGAGAGATGCATGGAAGCTCTCAAAGACTGTGGACTGAAAAATTTCTTCATGACACCGTGCCTCAGAGCTCAACCGAAGCTACTACAATACTTGATCAATATCTAGGATGAGGATAAAAAAAAATTCATTCTACGAGATCAGGAACTCGAGATTGATGTTTCAGACATCTATTTCATAACAGGACTGTCGTGGAGGGGAGCATCACCAATCTTGACCGATACCTGACCTACCATGGAGAACATGAGCATGGTAATAGAAAGGGTATGTCCAAGGGCACGGAAAGGATAAAAAACTGGGAAGGTGGAAATCCAGACTATCTCGGATTTAGCATTGAAGGTAGTGCTACACACGATCACACGAGCTGCGGGATCTCCAGCACTGCATGAAGAAACAAAAACACAACTACTTCTTGCTGTAGAATGCTTGACACCAACCATCTACAATTGGGTAGAGGTAGTAACAATCAATATAAAACTGCAGCTGACAAAGTGCAAGAAGACCAGATTGAAACAATTTGGTTATGGTTCTATCCTAGTATCGTTCTTCCTGGAATGACTACCAATCTTTCAGCGTCATGAGGTGATAGTCCCGACACCACCAGCACTTGAACCACGGATGGCCTGATAGGTGGCTCTAATGCCAAGATCAAGGGGCGGTCAACAGATGTCCTAGAGACCGCAATTCTTCGATTGGCTCTGCCGAGAGTTGATTGTTGTGGAGGACTGACCCTACTCTAGCACAAATTTCACTGGTGATTTGGACCTCCCAGTCCCGGAAGGAGAGGATTGGGATTAAGAACTTGGTAAGACTCATTTTAATTTTTATGAGTATTATGATTTTTTTTGGTATGTATGTTTGAAAATTATCCATGCATTTGTCGATGTAGGCCCAAAGAGACCTGCAGGGATGTCTCCAATAGCAAGGCGAATACCTCTTGATTTTGATGTTTCCCCTCAAGGTGAGGAGGAGGAAATCGTGCATAACTTGGAGGGAATTGCCCGTGGGGTTCCAGACTATGCGTGGTTCGATGATGTTCCTCGTGCATATCAAATACATACTATAGGGGTGTCAAATCGAGTTCACCACTTGCTGAGGCAGCTTGTTCAGGAAGTGACATGTTATCATGATCACCATGTTGATTAGACACCTAGACTTTTATTTCTGAATTTTGTTATGAGACATGGTGTCTCAGGATGTAACAGACACACACATATTTTTTGAAACTTATGGTGCACCACTGATGTGTGTGTGTGTGTGTGTGTGTGTGTGTCTATATATATATATATATATATATATATATACACACACATGCACACATCTATTTTCCTATTTGATATGAGTCTCTCATGTGATGATGATTTTATAGATTATACAAATGTCTATCAAATACAATGTCAGCCACTATATCAGTTAATGCATTCATTTGTCTAGGAATATGTTAATACATGATATAATCAAAATGTCTTTCTAGTAAAGTAACACGTAAATAAAATCATAAAATGTGAGGGTTTCTGACTAAATAATGCCCATTAAGTTGAAGAAAAAAAAACTGAGAGTCTAGACTTACAAGAAACACCCTAATGCTGAGGGTAATCGCCTCGATTAATAGTTCAATGACAGCACTATATTCATCAACATTGTTTGTAGTTCATCATAGACAAATACCTTGCAAGTCTATCAACTCACCAGCAAGATCATAAATCACCCATACTACCGCAGACAAGTTCTGGGTACTGCGAGAAGCACCATCCGCGAAACCGACATAAGGGGTAATAGACATCTACATAATAAGCAATGACCCAATAAGCAGGAAAATGCTCGCAAAACACACCAAGCCAAAAATTTACAAAAATGAAAAAACACCTATGTACACAAAACATGCACGAATTGACTCATGCATAATACTTTTCGAGAAACAACACATTTCTGGGCTGATCTAAATGATAACCTTCGTAATCAATGAGCTCATAGACCCCATTCTTCAAAACACATTTAATGATGTAAGCCCCATGCCACATGGGTTGAAATTTTCCCGCCCCCAGCTTATCATGAGATTGATCGTACAAGAGGACGAGGTCTCCTTTTACAAAGGAGCGAGGGGAAACTGTCTGGTCAAAATGGGCTTTGACCCACTTCTTCTGTGCCTCGATGACCAAAGCAGCAAAGCGGCAAGTTTCATCTAGCCTCTCTAAGTAGAGAAGACGCTCTTCTTCAGGTGAAGTGTTGCATAGTAATTCAACAGCCAACTTGATAAAATGTATTTCACACTCAATCGAAAGGGTAGCTTCTAGGCCGTAAACACGCTAGAATGGAGTGAATCTAGTCACATCCTAGATTGAGCTTCGGTATTCCTAGAGAGCCAAAAATAACATGAGAGTCTAATCAGATTTATGGATCCCAATCGTACGTTGAAGCATAGTGACTAAAACTTTGTTCACAACTTCAATTTGGCCATTGGCCTAAGGATAGTACAGCGTTGAGCTGTTGTGACATAAGCCCAACCTGGAGGTCAGCTCCGCCACCATATAATGCCGAAAATGGGAACCGTGATTGGTAATGATGGCTTGAGGGACACCAAACCTAGAAAATATGTGATTGAATATGAACTGAGTGGATTTATTACCATCGGCAACAAATGTAGGCATTGCTTCGGCCCATTTGGTGAAGTAGTCAATGGCTACAATAATATAAGCATGCCCCCTGGCTAAGTGAGCATTACATGTCATAAAATTGATGCCTCGTTTGCAAAGGGACCAATGGTAATGACAAGATGAAGAGGAACAGGTGGCGCACACAACTTGTGTTGATAAATTTGGTAATCATGGCATTTATGAATTGCGAAAATACAATCTTTGAAAATGGAAGGCCAAAAATAACCACCACGAAGAATCTTCTGTGTAGTAGCATAACCAGACATGTGACAGCCACAGGCACCACTGTGACAATCATTCGTAACATCTCAAGGTTTGAAGTCAACTCCAAAAATAGAAGAAAAGAGATATCAACGCCTTAGAAATGAGCCACTTCGAGGGGCCAACCTCCAATACATTACATAAATGAAAAATTCTTGGATGATACAATTTACAAAACCTCCTTTCTATATATAGGAGTCCATGGGGCCATAATGTAATCCTAGTGGGCCACAATGTAATCCTAGCCAACCCAACAATAATAATTTAAGGGCACAATAATAACAAAATGGGGGTTACAAGGGTACAATAATAACAATAAGGGGGTTACACTAACAAAAATAAGGGACTATACTAGTAATATAGGGACCAAACATGCCCCTCTCCTTCAAAAAAGTGTTGTCCTCAATGCTTGAGTAGCTCTGGGTGCTTCTGTATAAAATTCTCATCCTCCCATGTAGAATCTTCAGTGGGTAAGTTCTTCCACTTGATGAGATACTCTGAAACTGATCGATTCCGTAGTTGTCGAGTTCTTGTTTCCGTGACCGCTTCAGGTTCCAATATGATTTTTCCTTCCTCATCAAGTTCTGGCAATATTGTTTGAACTGAAAGATTTTCACCTATAACCTTCTTTAAGCATGAAACATGGAAAACTGGATGTACTCGCGAAGAAGCAGGAAGCTCCAATTTGTATGCCATAGTACCAATCTTTTGCAACACCTCGTAAGGACCATAGTACTTTGGCGATAATTTATTATCCTTCTTAGCTTGCTTGAGGGACATTTGTTTGTATGGTTGTAGCCGTAAAAATACCCAATCTCCTACATCAAAACTTCTCTCGCTGCGATGTTGATATGCCCGTTGTTTCATTCGATTTTGTGCCAAATTCAGGTTATCCTTTAAGAGTTGGAGAACTTCTTGCTGATGCTCGATGTGATCTTCCACTGCTTGAACCTTCGAATTTTCCCTTAAAGATGATGTGATGGATGGTGGATGATATCCATAAAGTGCCATAAATGGGCTCATTTTTGCTGCAGTATGGAAGGAAGTGTTATACCACCATTCAGCGAGAGGTAACCACTTGACCCATTGTGTTTGTTTATCATATACAAAACAACAAAGATATCCTTCCAAACATTTATTTACTATCTCAGTTTGACCATCAGATTGAGGATGATAAGATGAGCTATGAGCTAATTGAGTACCCAAACAAGAAAATAACTCCGTCCAAAAATTTCCAGTAAAAATGGGATCTCTGTCGCTCACAATAACCCTTTGGCTTCCATGTAGCTTTTGAATTCTGTCCACAAATGTAGTAGCAACTGTACTTGCTTTAAATGGATGAGATAATGCACAAAAGTGTGCATACTTGGTAAGTCTATCAACTACCACCATGATGACATTCTTTCCTTCAGACTTCGGTAAACCTGTGATAAAATCCATTGAAATCTCCTCCCAACATTGACTTGGAATGGATAAAGGTTGTAGAAGTCTCGAGGTCTTAATTGTCTCCACTTTATTCTGCTGGCAAACCAAACATTCCACCACAAACTTTTGAATATCAGATTTAAGGCCATCCCAAAAAAATTCTTTCTTCACCCTGTGGTAAGTTTTTAAAAATCCTGAGTGTCCTCCTAAAGGAGAAGTGTGCAATTCCAAAATAATATTTTGTTTTAGTTGGGAATTCTTCCAAAGATATAAGCAATCTTTGTACCATAAAGAATAATTTTTCCAACTAAATGTATCAGATGTACTAGGATCTTGCTGCAACTTTTGAATGAGTGTCCATACTTCTTTGTCCTTCTTCCATTCATCTCTTACTTCGGTTATCCAATCTGGTTGGATAATAGAAATGGCACAAAGCAATGCTTCCACCTCTTCATTCTTTCTTGAGAGTGCATCTGCAACAACATTAAGCTTCCCTTTTTTGTAGATTATTTCAAAATCATAACCCAACATCTTTGTGACCCATTTTTGCTGCTCTTCTGAAGATAGTCTTTGTTCCAAAAAGTGTTTAAGACTATCATGATCAGTTTTTACCTTGAAGTGTCTTTCCATTAGGTAAGTTCGCCATTTCTTTAGTGCATGCAATATTGCTAACATTTCCTTTTCATAAATAGGTTTCTGTAAATACTTTCCTTTGATTGGACGACTTTCAAAAGCAATGGGTCTTCCTTCCTGCATTAAAACTGCACCAATTCCATTTCCTGAGGCATCACATTCCATAATAAAGATTTTTGTGAAGTCTGGCGTAGCTAAGACCGGTGCTAGGCACATTGCCTCTTTAAGATGTTCAAAGGCCTTAGTTGCTTCAGGAGTCCATGAAAATGCATCTTTCTTCAATAATGTTGTTAGAGGTGCTGCTATTCTCCCATAATTCTTAACAAACTTGCGATAATACCCTGTTAACCCGAGAAATCCTTGCAACTACTTTATGGTCGTGGGGACTTTCCATTCCTTAATGGCTTTAATTTTGTTAGGGTCTACTTTAACACCCTCGTGAGATATAATATGACCCAGATATTCCACCTCTTGTACTCCAAAGCAACATTTGGATGTTTTTGCATATAATTGTTTCTCTTGCAATAGTTTGAGCACCCTGTCAACATGTTCAACATGATCCTTCCAAGACCTGCTGTAGATTAGTATATCATCAAAAAATACTAGCACAAATTTTCTAAGGAAGGGTTTGAAAATGGAATTCATCAACCCGTGAAATGTAGAAGGTGCATTGGTAAGGCCAAAAGGCATGACCAAAAATTCATAATGACCCTCATGAGTTCGAAATGCTGTTTTTGGAATATCTTCAGCCTTCATTCTAATTTGATGATATCCTGAACGAAGATCCAACTTGGTAAAATAAATTTCTTCATGTAATTCATCCAATAATTCATCAATCACAGGAATGGGAAATTTGTCTTTAATGGTGAGCTTATTGAGCTCCCTATAATCCGGACACATTCGCCATGATCCATCCTTCTTGTGTACCAATACTACAGGAGAAGAGAAAGAACTTTGACTAGGTTTAATTATACCCGCCTCTAACATTTCTGCAATCATACGTTCAATTTCGCTCTTTTGGAAGTAAGGATATCTATAAGGCCTGATGTTTGGAGGAACACTTCCTGGAATCAAATGAATAGCATGATCATGATCATGAATAGGTGGGAGTCCTTGGGAGTTTCAAACACCTTGGAATGATTGTCCAAGACTTGCTGGAGATCTGCAGAAATAGATGATTTTGATGTCGGAACTTCTAGTGAGCATAATTGTGCAATTACGCCTCGTTGTTCTTTCTTTAGAAGCTTTGTCATGACATTAAAGCTTATTATCCTTCCTGGCTTCCCTTCAATACCTCGTAATTCGAATTCCTTTCCTTCTGAAAAAAATTTCAAGAAAAGTTCTTGAAAATTAAAAGCTACCGTCCCCAAAGATTGTAACCATTGTACTCCTAGTACAACATCAGCACCTCCTATAGGAATGGAAAGCATTGGACTAGTCAATACATATTCCCCCATGGTTAGCTTGATATTATGGCATTTTCCAGAGCAATTTATAGTTCCTCCATTTGCAACCATCACTTGACATTCTGGTTTTGGGTATAGGAAACAATTCAATTCCTTGGCTACCTTACAATGAATAAAATTATGGGTACTACCTGAATCAATCAACACTATTACCTTTTTCTTCTTGATATGTCCTTCTATATTGAGAGTTTGAGGAGTGGTAATTCCTGCCAATGCATTACACGATATGGTCAGACTCATTTCTTCCTCTTCTAGGGTTGGTTCCTGGTGTATATCCTCTTCTTGTTCATTTTCTTCTTCCTCTTCACAATCTATGTAAAATAATTTCTTCTCAGCACACTTATGACCTTTAGTGTATTTGCTATCACAACCGTAGCAAAGCCCTTTTGCTCTTTTTTCTTCCAATTGTTGTGGTGTCAACCTTGTAGGTTGTGGAAATCTAGGCGTAGCAACACTTCCTTCTTTATAGAATTGAGTGGTAGGCTTCCTTGTCGCCATAATTTTACATTCAACTTTTCTTGCCAACCCGAATGCCTTCTCCAATGAATCAGGTTCCAAAACGCGAACTTCATGTTGGATGTTATCCTTTAAAGTGCCTATGAAGAGATCAATCCTGTGTTCCTCTGGAATATCAGTTACCCCTATATTCAATTTTTGGAAGTCCTCAATGTGCTCCCCCACTAAACCCTTTTGTTTGAGATTTATCAATTGGCTAAAGAAGGTGTTGCTCTTCGTATCCTCATAATGTGCTATCATTTCCTCCATAAAAATTGACCAAGTGACAATTTTTTTATGGGAGCAAAGCCATCGATACCATACAAATGTATTTGGTTCTAAATGTAAAGTTGCAATGCATACCTTTTGTGTGTTTTGCACATTATGGAGATCAAAATATTGCTCCATCTGTAGTATCCATGTTACAGGATCCTTTCCATCAAACTTCCTCATATCCATTTTTGGAATATGGTGGTTCTTCCCACCAATATTAGAGTTTATGAAGTCACGATTAACATTTATTTTGTTCTCATCATGAGTTTCCTCTACTATATTTTCACCATTAGGAAACATTTCTTGTATCAACTTTGTCAAACCTTACATGTCTGCTTTTAGATCATTCTTCATGTTTTCCATGTTGTCTTTCATTTTTTCATCGATTTTAGCTTCCATGTCATCCATATTATATTCCATGCCATCTATCTTAGATTCCACGACTTTCTTCAAACCATCCATATTATTCTTCAAAACATCCATCTTCGCTTCCACGCCTTTCTTCAAAACTTCCATTTCATTTTTTGTTTCTCTTTGCGAGAGCGAAATTTGGTGCACTTGCTCTTGTAATTTTGATAGATCATGTTGCAATTTTTCATCTTCATGAGTCATAGTAGAGCCTTCTGAAGGCTTAATGGGTGTTGAATTATTTTTATGGGGCATTTTTTAGAACCCAATACTGATATCTATTCTACAATATGCCCTTGGAATCAATTCAAATTTATTCTTCAAACAAGACTTATGCAATTCGGAAAAAAAATACACACCCTTTTCTTGCTTTTGAGGAGCTCGATATTGAAATTGGATTATCTCTATGATTACGGCTCTTCAATATCTAAAATTTGGCACTGAGGTAGCCTTCTTAATTATCTTTCGAATGCCACAGGTCTAACTTGACTTGGATTCTCCAAGGCAAAGTTGTGTCCAATCTCCCACACTGACCTAATTATGGACTGGTTTAGTAAAGCGAACTTGTATGACTTGACACATGTCACTGTTTTGTCTTTTAGCTCTAAAATCGATAGCAAAGAAACTAGATTCCGTGTACTTGCAACCACTTTTTACGGCACTCCAATCTGATGCTTAGAGAGAGAGTTATGAAGATTTTCCCACGATCACCTCTTTGAGATGAAATTCAGGAGCCTGAAAAAGCACTACCTTCCACAGATCATATCTCCGAAAATATTGTGAACCAAGCTCTAAAATTTTGTGATGAGTTTCCTTAGGATTTCAGCTTCACGTCCTAAAAATTTCAGATTCTGAAACTTCGTAGAAAAAAGGTTATAGCGCAAATGCCATGATTACCTGTTTGGATTAAATTGAGGAGCCTGCAAAAAGACCTAACTTCCACAGATCATATCTTCGAAAATATTGTGAAAAAAGCTCTAAAATTTTGCGGCGATGTTCCTCAAGATTTTGGCTTCGGGCACTTCTAAAATTTCAGCTTCCAAACTTTAAAAAAAAGATAGCAAAAATGCCACGTTTACCTATTTCCATGCTGAAACCTTGAAAACCAAAGCTTCCGATACTCAAAATGTTGTAGTTTTCACCCAAAAATGGAAGAAAAGAGATATCAATGCCTTAGAAATAAGCCACTTTGAGGGGGAAACCTCCAATACATTACATGAATGAACAATTCTTGGATGATAAAATTACAAACCTCCTTTCTATATATAGGAGTCCATGGGGCCACAATGTAATCCTAGCCGACCTAACAATAATAATTTAAGGGCACAATAATAACAATATGGGGGTTACATGGGTACAATAATAACAATAAGGGGGTTACACTAACAACAATAAGGGACTATACTAGTAATATAGGGACCTAACACTCAGCCTCCTCGAGAGTCAAACACTGGCAGAGAATGGAATCGACTCCGATGCAGTAGAGTATATCTCTGACAATACGATAAGTTTTTGATTGATGGTGAATGTGTCGGCGAGCATCCTTCATCACTCAAATCTAAAAGTGGAAGTCTGAAAATATATGCTGATATCACTGTACCAAGGAGCGAGGGTGCTAATCAGAAAAAGTGTATCTTCTGGAATGCGTTCTTTAGAACCAGATGGAGCAGAGTCAGAGGGGAGGGAGCAGATCATATCAGCAAAGACTAGTGATTTATTTGACTTGGGAGTAGTAAACACCAAATCAAACTCTTGGAGGATAAAAATCCACTTGGAGTATTTTCCCCCCAGCAATTTTCGAGACAATATATAGGTCATGGGGTTGCATTCAGAAATCACAGTCACAGTACACAATATAATATAATGACGAAAATTTTGAACCGCTTGAACCGCAGATAACGCTAACTTCTTGACATGGGAATAACACGTTTAAGTATCGAGAAGGTTACGAAAGAGGTAGTAAATAACATGCTCATCACCGTCATCATCGTCTTGAACTAGAACTAGAAAGCAACAGCTAAATAGAGGGAAAAATCGTGATGTTATTTTGGAGGACACAACAAAGGAGCATTGACAAGAAATGTCTTCAAAGCATCAAAATACTTCTGGGTGATCTCATCCCAAAGGAAAGGGACACCCTGCTTTAGTAATTGCATGAATCCTTTAGTCACTTCGGCATAATTAGGGATAAAATGACGTAAAAAATTAGCCTTCCCCTACAGACTCTGCAGCTGACGTAACGAATATGGAGAGGAGAGATTAATGATAGTCTTGACTTTGAGCGGATCAAGGTGAATCCTGTCTTTGGACACAATAAACCCTAAGAGTCTATCGGAATCGACGTAGAAGACACATTTGTGCAAATTTAATCGGATGTTATAGCATCTATAACGAAGAAATATTTGACAAAGATGGTCAGGATGGTCCTTATGCTTAGCTAAATGGGCTAGAAGTTCATCCAGATAAGGCTGAACGACGTGCTTAATATCGTGAAAAGCGTATGACATCGCTCGATGAAATGTGGCCCCAGCATTCTTCAAGCCGAAAGGAAGTTTCTTTTACGCGAAAGTACCCCAAGGACAGATGAAGGCAGTGTTATGCTGATCACTCAGGAGAATGTTAATCTGGTGATAGCCAGAAAAGCTGTCCATGAGGGAAAAGATCTCACTCCCAGTGCAGTCATCAATGATCTAATCAATAAAGGGAGTAGGATAATTATCCTTAGGACAGGTCCGATTGATGTCACGATAATCAACACAGCCTTGACTAGTACCCCGTTTCTTATCTACATGGACAATATTGGACACCCATTCTGTCAAGGGAATTAGGTAGCTGAACCAGCTTTGAGAATTTTTTCAACTTCACTTTTAATGGCGGCAACTTTTCGAACATGCACAGGACAAAGTCGTTGATGAACAGGCTTCGAACCCGAGTAAGTAGGAATCTCATGCACCATTATACTGGGATCAATGCTAGGCATTTCTTCGTAGGACCATGCAAAGACGTCATGGAACTTGCAGAAAAAACTAGTATAAACCTGAACTTCATCGGAAGAATAGGTGACCCCGATATGGATGTTCTCGACAATTCCCAGTTTGACGGAAATGTCAATAGGCATAGTTTGCGTAATGTTACTCAAGTTACCCTCCATAAAAACTGTTGGGTATTGGATTTTTTATACTTTCCTTTCCCATTTTACCCTATATTTCTATCTCTTTGTGCCATTATTACTCTTAAACGTATGAGGTAAAACCCTTTTCCTTATCTTTCATGGGATATTTAATTAATGAAGTATTTGTCATGGAGGTTTTACCTTTTTCCATATTGACCCCGATATTTCTACAGATTTGGCTAAAACAGGAGTGTTGCAGCTGCAAGTCAAGGAACAGCCTATCATCTTCAGCATTTTTCTCATTCACTGTTACAGCATAATGGACTTATTTTTATCTGTGCCAATTCAGGCCTTTTCATGGTCTCTTTCTGGGAAACTAGGTTTTCGTTGTAACAATATGTGTTTTTGTAACCATGCAGTTGCTGAGAAGAACCAGGGGTTCCAGGACACTTGTATAAAGAGGCCTATGGGTTGTGAATCGGGGTTAAGCCCTCCTACATACAAATTTTGTAATGAACTCTTTTATCATTATTTGAATGTGCAACAGCTTGTTGTTTCTCCTATAATTCGTGAGCTTGCCGCATCCCTGATTAGAGAGTTGGGCCCACTCTTCTGATCAGGTACTGTGTTTCCCTTTTTCTTGCAGTGTTTCTATTTTAGTGTGATTTCTTTACTGTTGTTACAATTTACATTTAATTGTTGTGAATGTCCTTTAAATTATGCAGTTTATTTAATTTTTGCTATAGTGGTCTATGTGTTATGGATTTAACCCTGTGATCTACAACAGGTCATGGGCTTATATCTAGATATACTTTTCCGTTAGTCTTGAAATAACTAACACCCTTGGGTTGATAATTTATGTGAAGAAAGGGTTGAGTTTTGCTCATATCCGGACACCAACATTTTGGCGTTGTTGTCGGGGAAGGCTAATAGGTGCAAGAACAAGATCTCCAATGGATCTCAAGGTCGATCTCTTGTCTTGGGGAGGGAATTTCTTGCCCTGCTTCAAGTCCTGAGCATAAGTGCTTTGTGTTTTTATTTCCTTCTTTTTAATTGTTTTTCTGTAAGATTGATCTCTCATCTTGGGGGAGGCATTTATTACCCTTCCCCAAGTCCTGAGCATAGCATGTTTTTCATTCTGCTTCATTTTTTTTTTCTCCTCATTAAAAGTTAATCCCTCATCTTGGGGAAGGTATTTCATATCAGGTATTTCATAACCCTTGCCCTAAGGCCTGGGTGTAGTTTCCCATTTTTCGCTTTTATTTCTTGTTTTGGGCCAAATTCTCATCCTGGGGAGGGTATGTGACTACCTTGATTCAGGTCCCGAACTTTGATTTTTCTTTTCCTTTTATTTTGTTTCTTTTGAATCTTTTCTCTCATCCCGGGGAGGAAGTTATCTATCCTACTTCGGGTCCTGAGCGATTGTTGATTTTCTTTGATGAACCCCCTTCAAAATTTGTATGAACAAGGATCCGAATAAGAGGGGTAGAGGAAGACCCCCAAAGAAAGGGAAGGATTTGGGAAGGAAGACATACATTCAAGAAATTATTGAAAAATCTAGATCTAAGGCATTGTCCCGCGTTGCTGTTAGGGTTAGGGTTCAGATGAAGTACGAAGGGCAGTCTGTGGAGCAACTAGGTCCATCCATGGTACTAGAAGGTGTTCTTTCTATAGCAGAAGATTTAATAAACAGGGTATCAGAGGAGATATCCTTATCAGTAGCAGAAGGGGAAGAAGTGGCAAGCAGGGGATCAGAAGAATTGAGCAACTTTAACTGGGAAGAAAAACCTCAAAAGGGGTTTTCATCCCCAAGAGACCAAGGCAACACTGTAAAAATTCTTGTTGTTGAACTAAACAATTCTGATCTGGTAAAGGAATTTTTGAAAGACTTTGAGTCACCAAGGGACCAGGGGAGTGCGGTGCAACCTTCTACGGTTGAATCACTCCAGATACCAGATGCAGAATCAATCGAAATTCCAAGTGAGTATTTGAGGGTATTTATAGCACTTGTAAGTTCCTCCATTGATTTTCCCATTGGAAAGGTTACAGGTGATGCACCAATGAGACCCATCCCTTTAACAACCTTGCCTAGTTTTCATGGGCTCTCTTCTGAGGACCCTGACACGTTTCTTTTTGAGTTTGAAATTTTTTGCCACGGATATGACTATATTTCTAACGCCCAAAAATTGAAGATATTTCCTGCTACCCTAAAGGGAACAACCCTGAGATGGATCATGGTTCTAGGGGGAGTACGATTACCTCATGGGAAGGAATGAAAGAAGCTTTCTTGGAGAAATACCAAGATTACTGTAAGTCTCGTGACATTAAGGAAGAAATTTTTAAATTTGAACATAAAGAGGATGAAAATATGGAGGACTGTGTAGAACGATTTAAATTCATATTACAGAGATCTGGACACAGTGACCTGGACAAGGACATTCTAAAGATCATTATTCTAAGAGCACTTAGGGAAGACTCTCTGCAACTCCTGACTATAGTAGTAAAAGGGGATATTTCGAAACTATCTGTGATTACTGTATCAAGTTTTCACGGGGAGCTGCAAGAAGTGGACGGGAAGTTCGATCATAGGAGACTCTTGTGGAGGTCACAAAGAAAAAGATTGGAAATCTATTGGAAAATCTGAGGACTGATATTCTGAGCACACTATCAGCCTAGATGGACACTCTACAGGAAAAACAGAAGTATATGGAGTTGGAAAAAACCATGGCCATATTCTTCCCTCAGTGCAGAAAGAAACACCCTTTGAAGGAATGCCCGCTGAACACAGTGGAAGCCTGCGCGATCTATGAACAGACTCATGTGACCAGTTCATGTCCTTCCTTGCCCGGGTTGAAAAAGGCTTTCCAAGGAGCAAGTGAAGAAAGCGTGGTGGACCAGCTGTACTTTATGGGGCAGAAGAAGCCATGGCAAACTCAACCACCGGCTATGAATCTAGGTATGTTTCAGGACCCATCCCAGTACTTTAACAATTTCAATATGGGTCCCCAATCTGCACCATTTTCAGCCATGTGGTCTCAATATCAGTATCCCCCTTGGAAAAAATGGGTTCCTCAAGCTAGTTTGAATCCTTCATGGAATCAGACCTGGCATGGGCCCTCTCCTACTGGACAGTTTCCTCAGCCTATGCCTCAACAGCAACTTCAGTTGCCTTCTAATGTACCCCCAAGAAACCCAGCCATTAGACCCTAGCTCCCTATCCAACCTAACCCAAATCTGAATAACAAAGGGGTCCAGCAAATAGACACCCTGAACCTTCCATCCTACAGCATTTCTATTGCAAGGCTCAATGAAATAAATTTACGGTCTGGTTGGGTAGTAAATGCACCTACTTCACCCATTATCATAGAACAATTTGACGGTGGAGATACAGAACTAGAGTAAGGAACAATTAGGGAGAACTTAAATCAAAACATAATAAATCAGACACCTCCCCAAGTTGTCCCTAATCAAGGTCATTTAACTTCTCCTTCGTATCCTGAAAGATTGACCTTGAGCAAACCAAACCCTCAAGAAGAATTTGACTTCCTAGAGGAGCTGCAAAATCTTTTTGTTAAAATACCCCTTTTATAAGCTATGAGGGATGTACCTATATACGCAAGAACTCTGAAAGAATACTTCTCAAAGAAACCAAGGAGGAAACCTAAGGATCCATTAACCATTCATGTAGTGGGAACACTATCTTATATCATGTTAGGAAAAATCATTCCTGTAAAATACGAAGACCCTAGGAACCCGATTCTAACAGTACATATTAATGAGGTTGAAATCCCAAATGTACTGGTAGATTTGGGAGCAACCATTAACATTATCACTGCTAAAACAATGAACACATTAGGAATTGGAAACATTAAACCAACCCCTACTATCCTAGAGCTTGCAGACAGATCCACAATTAAACTAGTAGGGAAATTAGAGGATGTGATCATTTCAGTAGACTCATGGAATTACCTTATGGACCTCCTCATATTACAGACCCGATCTGTAGTAGATGCTCACCCATTGATCCTAGGAAGACCCTGGCTTGCAACTGTAGATATCTACATAGGGTACCAATCTGGGCACATGATTATATCAAATGGGACAATTACAAAGAATCTCAAGATTTATCCTCCTACAGAACCAAGCCCATCTAAAAAATCATTACCCAATCAAAAACCTCTACCTGTAGAAGAGCCTGAACCTTAAAATGAAGATGTTAGACCAGTTCTTACTATTGGGCAGGCCCTTCAATTTAAAACAGAAACTGAAGATGATGCCATTAACGCTTTTATTAATGATTCTAGTTATGTTTCTGATTCAACTCGATATATTCTAGAATTTTCCATAAGCTTTGAGACACAAGAAAACATTGAACCAGAAGATGACATCGAGGACATTCTTATAACCTCATCCCATGATAGTACTCCGATCGAGATTGGACCAAGGAAAACACTTAATATCAACCCAAACATGTCTGAATCTCAGACAAAACAGCTTTTAAAAGTCCTTCAAGATCATCAAGAAGCTTTTGCCTGGGATTATATTGACATGAAGGGTATCCCTACCAACCTATGCACTTGTCATATTTATATTAAGGAAGATTTCCACCCTGTAAGGAAGCCTCAACGGAGGATGAATCCTTCTCTCAAAAACATTGTTAAAGAATAATTAAAAAAATTGTTGGATGTAGGATTCATTTATCCCATCTCAGATAGCCAATGGGTATCCCCGCTAGTTATCGTTCCCAAAAAGAATGGTAAATGGCGGATCTGTGTAGATTACAGGGAACTAAATAAGAAACTCAAAAGGACAATTTTCCTTTGTCATTCATTGACCAGGTCCTGGATACCTTGGCTGGGAAGAAATTCTTTTCCTTCCTAGATGGATTCAGTGGATATAACTAGATCCAAATAGCCTCGGAAGATGAGGATAAAAAAACTTTTACATGTCCTTAGGGAACCTTTGCATACAGGGTCCTCCCGTTTGGTCTGTGTAATGCTCCTGCTACCTTCCAGAGGGCAATATTGAGAATATTTTCTGATTTGGTCGATGATAGCGTTAAAATCTATATGGATGATTTTACTCCATATGGAAACTCATTTGAGGAAGGATTGGAAAATTTAGAGAGAGTACTCAAAAGATGTAAACAGACCCATGTATATCTAACTACATTCAAATGCCATATGATGAGGGAAGGAGTAGTATTGGGACATTTTGTAATATTCCAAATTGGAAATAGTAGCAATATAAGACATATTAATGTAAAACACAACAAATATGATCATGTCATGAGAGGGATCAATATGCATCCATCATTTTACTAATATATCAGCAACAATATACAAAAATATCTTAAGGGACAAGCCACTCAAGCAATAAGAATAATCCTCCAATGATCAGAACAATCAGCATGAGTTGCTGCAACTGTATAGAATGTCGGAGAGTAGTGATAGTGCTGTCTATATCAGTGTACCTACCCCTATAAACATACATAAATGGAATATGGCTGATAGAAACAAAAGAAATTCCCAGAAAAGAAGAAAATATAGTGCTCCAAAAGGAATGTACTCAAGCCACAAGATGGCTGAAATACACCAAAGAACCAAGCACTGGAAATGTGTACTGCTAATGTTAATGCTACTGGAAACTACTACTTCTGAGGCAAAGAACCATGTGCAGAAGGTTTTTAGCATGCTCAGAATGATCTGGACTTTTAACCACAGATTCTACTAAAAACACCCAGAAAAACCCAGAAATGGTTTGGCCTAATCTTAACTTTGGATTTTCGGCCATTTTTGGGTTACCCACTGCAACAACTTACTAAAATAACGCAGTCATGGAATGGAACTACACAGTGAGGGATGGTAGATGGTTGGCCTGATGCAAAAATTATAGAAATATGCCCAGGAGCCCTCCTTGCTAATCCTCAAATGGATATGCTACCTCTCCACTAAAAAACAAGCCTAGAATTGGCTCTATGTGATCCTCCTTTACTGCACCCTGCAACACAACCCAGCTCTAAAAAAAATTTTCACTGTAGCTGAAGGAGGTACCTTGGCCAAAATGCTAGAATGAGGAAATTCAGCTCAAAGAACCTCTCCTTCCTTGAGGATGAGGTAGGGATTCCCGACCAAGAACACCCTTATGCTAAACAACACAGCAACCCTGCTAAACAGCAAGAGGAAGCAAGTCTAAGTAGAACAATATAAAAATGATAAACTAAAACATGAATAACAAAGGCTTCTGTCCTCTCCATATATAGCAATTGAACCACCTCACATTGGGTCCCATTCATAATTGCCACCAAGCTCATGCAAGTTGTCCTCCACTAAAACTGCGTTGTCTCATCATAAAGGCCACTCCTCCATGACAATGTTGTTGACTTGGTCAAAATTGACTGAATCAACATGATCCAATCCCTATTCACACCCAAAGGTTCTTAATATAGCTGCTTGTTCTTCCTCCTTTCACATTAGGAGTGTTATTATTCCATCTAAAGAGGTTTATGGGCCTCCCTACCCACTTATTCACCTACCTAGTGATAAAACAAACTATAATATTCCATTTAGATGAAGGCTAAATTTTTGGAATATTATAGTCCTCCCCTCCAAAATGTTGCTTGTCCTCAAGAAACTGTAAAGGTGGAGCAAAATTCCTCCCTTCCTCTTCTTGTGGCCTCCTCATCAATAGTTCCCACCACCGCTCAACATAATCTGCAATAAATTTGTTCTCCAATGGTTCCTCCCAAGTATGCAAAACCAAATGGTGTACATCATGAGAAAATGGAAGATGTAATGGAAACCTTCTTGTTGTTCAATGGCCTCCTCAAGGTAGGAGTGGTGATAAACATAGGGAATCTCATCCCCAATGAGAGTCTCCACTACCCATGCTATCATCCATATGAAATGAGCCAATCTAGGTAGCTCATCAAAAGAATCCTCAACCCTGGTTTTATGCAATGTATTGGGGCTACATGGACAAATTGGATTTCTCCACCCAAGTTATTTCTCTCTCCATTTATTGTAAGTATGGGGTTGCTGCAGATCTTGGGCTGAAATGTCATGGCCTCCAAGAATGGCCCAAGTTACCCCACTAAAAAAATCAGCAATGAAGTGCCTCCTCCAAGAACTCAAGTTCTCCAAACAGCTCCTCCTATATGAAGAAAAGAGATGTAGCATGGCAATCATGGTTTGCCCATTGTTTCTCCTAAAACATACAACATGTAAAGTAGGGAGAATCATACTCCCAATGGGCACCTCCAAATCTTGTCCCACTTTCCAGACAAAGCTCCCCATGAACATAAGAATATCAGCAATATAAGGAAGCAAAACCTAATGAAAACAAGCTTCCATAAGACAATTGGAAAGTGGATCATAGTTCCACAGCATAGTGCATCCCTTGCCTGCCTCAAAACAAAGAATAACAAGTGCCCTTCTAGCCACATTAAGGGAATTTTGAGGTCTAAAATGGGCCTCTTAAGGAAATAATAAAATAATAGCTAAACCAATAAAATAATATTTATGAATTTGCAATTCACTTTTTGCACCACAATCCATGTAACCATAGTTAAATTTAATTTAAAAGTTGTACCAAAATAAAATTAATAAAAAAATTGTATTGATGTGACTATAAATAAGAATCAGCTTTTCAAGAAAAATTCATTATCATTGAACAACTAATGCATTTTTCCTTTGTACTTAAATAACTTGAAATAAAATATAAATATAAATTTATAAATTCTTAATTATATTATATGCTATTAATTAAAATTTATATTATTTAAATTGTATAATAACGTGTAATTAATATACTATATAAAAATAATATAATATAATAAATGTATAGGGATATGCATTGTTTCTTTCAAGAAATATGAAATGAGAATAATAGATTTTTATTCAAAAATTGTGAAATGACATTTATTATGAGTACTTTACTTTACTTTAAAAGTACTTAGAGTACTACCATGGTTACCCATGAGTTTTATCCATCATTGAAAATGTGACAAGTAAGTACCTTTAACTCAATCAGTGCCACCTCAACCATTAGGGATGATGTCATCCCCTAAAATTTGATTGGTTCTCATAAAGTGAATTTTGATTGTACATTTTTCTTAGGAGGCTCATTTTAGACCTCAAATTCCCCTAATGCTTGTTTTCTACCACAATCATCCCATAAGATGGAATCATGAAGGTACAATGTGGTGTCAATGGTGCACACCAAGAATCATGTGGCTTCCCCCACAAACCACCAATAGAATAGCCAATCTCAATGCAACAATTAGTCTCAAGTACATCATAATATAATATGAAATAAGGGATAATCCTCCTTGGTAAAACATGCTTCTCATATAAAGTAAAGAAGCACAAATCATAATGCAAAATTGTACCTCCTCTACCATGTACCTTGGTATTTGAGCTAAAATGGCTCAACTGAAAATTATTCCTTACTCTTAATGAGTAGGGAAGTGGTTATGACAACCTCCCCATCACCATCTAGGCTATGCATCTCTCCTCATGCTGATACATATCCTGTTGAATGCCCTCCCAAGTGAACTCCTCCATCAAATAATGAAATGCATCAAAGTGCATGGAAAGAAAGTCCACATGTGTTGCATGTAGTATCTTCCTCTTAAGCTCAGAAACTCTAGTCAAGAAGACTTTGCCAAAAGAATAGATGACATCATCAACCACAATGTATCTATCATCTCCCTTCAGGTCATCAATAATCATGCAAGCACCAAGATCCTTGGAGTACTCTACCAAGAGTTGAGACCTCCAATATGGATCAATCCTCCTAAAGGGACAACACTGAAGATCTGAAATGTGAAGCTCCCCACATGCTGCTATCTTCTCCTTTGGCATCCCTCATTCCAAAGTCATCCTCCAAATTTCTGCCATGCCCATCATGCAGCTGCTCATGCTCAAATAGAAGTGGTGATTTTTGGAAGTTGGCCTCCCATGAGAAGCTACCATCCAAAAAGAACCTCGTGATCTTGGCCAATGTAAGCATGAGTGGCCTCCATCTACTCCAATGTATGGAGGATTCCTTCCTCAAACGAAGTACCATCCATTTCTCCAAATCCATGGAGCAGCCCCCTTGCACCATGAAGGTGCCATCCTCCATCACTACAACAACTTTTGTCAGTGCAATATATGTAGTGAGAGTGGGTGATGCTGAAAATGGGAGAAAGTATCTCTCCTCCTTGAGTCTATCTCAAACTCTCTGAGCTGTACTGGACTCCTCCAAGGTCTTCATCCCTTCAGAATCTAAGAGTGGTGAACCAAATGGAAAAATGTCTGCCACCAACTCTAGATCTGGTGGCCTCCCAGGTGGAATGTCCCCATGTAATGAGACATCAAAATCTAAAGTGGATTGTTTATATGAGTGGTCTGATTTGTCCCTCTCTTCACTACACAATATAGTCTCCTTATTTTGTGCATAAACCTCTTGGAATAGATAAGGGTGAATTCTCATCACCCCTTGATATTGATCCTTCCTTTCTTCCCCTTCCATCTCACAATCCACAAAAACTGATACGTGTTGCTCCTGAATTATGTTTTGGTTCCCACATGTTGAATCATTTGGAACTCCTTGCAAAGACACAAGGGCTCCTCTAATGGAAGAAATGGCTCCCTTTCCACCTCCATGTGGTGATGGATCCCCTCCCAATGGTACAACACTGCTAGCTTTTCTCTTCTCATTCCCTTCATCAATATTTGAGAATGCCTCATCATCAATGAGAGACCCTTGATCTTGGTCTTCTCTTGAAGGAGGAACCTCCATGTCTTCATCTATAGAAGAGGGCTCTTCAAGAAGTGGGGATCTTTCCCCTGGCAAGGCATCATGCATGTTTTCATCCCCTTCAACAGAGATAAGGAGTGGAGTGGGTAGAATAGATCTCTCCAACTTATGCAAAGGTTTTGAGCTTTTGGGTTCAACAAATGGTGTTTTACAATGTTTAATATCAAATATTCTCACTAATTTCTTAGTGAACCCAACATAAGTGTTTACATTTGCATGTTTAAATGAAGCAAAACTACAAAACCACCAATCGTTGGCCATACCTTTGAGGTGCAACGCTACTACTCTGATGGCCTCCTTTTCTTAAACTTGGTGTAGCTGGAAATAGGAATCTAGCTCCTTCACCCAAGCTTTGGCTGTGCACTTTGCTGATCCATCAAAGTTAGATAGAAATATTCTACCTCTCTTGCTTCTATTGTTGGCTCTTTTGTCTTCCTTGACTTGGAAAAACCCTTGTAAGTCCAAGTGCTCTTTGAATCTCCATGATTGAGACCCATACTCCTGAAGATAGTCACTCAAGGTCTCCTCCCTTGGTGCATATTCTTCCTCCATCCTTCTTGCAGTGAATGTGGGAAAATAACTGCGTTGTGGATCTGCATGTGTGGCTGAATGCTCACACCCATCATATGAATAACTAGGGCTTGCTTCACCTTCAAACCCTCTTGGAATTTTTCTACACTCCTCCCATTTCATCTCCTTGAGATCTTCCTTGATATTTTTCATAGCTCGGAAAAGAATCTGGGAGATCCTCTCTTCCTTCATTTCTCCAAATAATGAATTCTTGCCTTTGTTTCTTCTGTACATATTCTCTTTTATGTGAGAAGAAGATTCACCTTCAAAAGGCATAATGTCTTGAATGCACAGGCTGAGCCAAGATTATGCTCTAATACCACTGTATTATTCCAAATTGGAAATAGCAGCAATATAAAAAATAATTATGTAAAACAAAGAAAATATGAATATGACATGAGAGGGATCAATGTGAAGCCATAATTTTATTAATATATCAGCATAAATATACAAAAATATCATAAGGGAAAAGCCACTCAAGCAATAGGAACACGCCTCCAATGATCAAAACAATCAGCACATGAGTTCCTGCAACTGTATAGAATGCCAGAGAGTAGTGACAACGATGTCTATATCAGTGTAGCTACTGCTTTGAACATATATAAATGTAATATGGCTGATAGAAACAAAATAAATGCCCAGAAAAGAAGAAAATACAATTCTCCAAAAGGAATGCACTCAAGCCGCAAGATGGTTGAAATACACCAAAGAACCAAGCACTGGAAATGTGTACTGCTATTGCTGCTGCTACTAGAAACTACTAATTCTGAGGCAAAGAACCATGTGTGGAAGGTTGTTAGCATGATCGGAATGATCCAGAATTTTAACCAAGGATTCTATTAAAAAAACCCAGAAAACTCGGAAATGGCTTGGCCAGATCTTAACTTTGGATTTTGGGCCATTTTTGGGTTACCCACTGCAACAACTCACTAAAATAACGTAGTCATGGAATAGAACTGCGCTATGAGGGATGGTAGATGGTTGGATTGATGCCAAAATTATAGAAATATTCCCAGGAGCCCTCCTTGTTGATCCTCTAATGGATAGGCTACCTCTCCACTGAAAAACAAGCCCAGAATTGGCTCTATGTGATCCTCCTTTGCTACACCCTGCAACACAACCCAGCTCTAAACAAAAACTGCATTGTAGCTAAAGGAGGTAGCTTGGAAAAAATGCAAAAATGAGGAAATGTAGCTCAAATAACCTCTCCTTCCCTGAGGATGAGGTAGGGATTCCCGACCAGGAACACCCTTGTGCTAAACAGCATAGCAACCCTACTAAACAGCAAGAGGAAGCAAGTCTAAGAAGACCAATATTAAGATGATAAAATAAAACATGAAGAACAAAGGATGCCATCCTTTCCATTATAGTAAGTGAACCACCTCACATTGGGTCCCATCCATACTTTCCACCAAGCTCATGCAAGTTTTCCTCCACTAAAACTGCATTGTCTCATCATAAAGGCCACTCCTACATGACAACGTTGTTGACTTGGTCAAAATTGACTGAATCAACATGATCAAATCCCTGTTCATGCCCAACGGTGCTTAATCCAGATTCTTATTCTTCCTCCTTTCACATTAGGAGTGTTATTATTCCATCTAATGAGGTTTATGGGCCTCCCTACCCACTTATTCACCTACGTAGTGATAAAAAAAACTATAATATTCCATTTAGATGAAGGCTAAATTTTTGGAATATTACACATTTTCTCTCTGCTACTGGAATTTAAGTTCATCCAGCTAAAGTAGAGGTAATATTACATTTCCCAGTACCCAAAACACCCACACAGGTATGTATCTTTATTGGTTGTGTTGGTTACTACAGGTGCTTTATAGAAAAATTTTCTAAAATAGAACACCCATTGTTTCAATTGCTAACAAAAGATGCATAATTTTTATGGACTAAATATTGTGAGACAACTTTCATGAAAATTAAGGGGTTGGTGTGCATGGCTCCAATCCTCTGAGGACCTGATTGCACATAACCGATTCACATACAAACTGATGCTTCTCAGACAACAGTAGGGGTTGTTTTAGGACAACAGGTAGACAAAATACTGTATGCAATTTACTATGTTAGCAAGAACTTAATTCCTACTGAATTAAATTATACGGTGACAGAAAAGGAATTCCTGGCTATCATTTATGTTGTCAATAAGTTTTGACACTACATCACAGGGTATTCTACTGTCATTGATATTGATCACGCAGCAATCAGGTATTTAATGAATAAACCTATTACTCCTGGCCGTATTACAAGATGGTTGCTATTGCTTCAAGAATTTGATATTAAAATAGTTGATAAGCCAGGAAAAGATAATGTAGTAGTTGATTTCCTATCTAGAATGGATAACAATGATGAATGCACACCTATAGAAGATAGGTTTCCCGATGAACATATTTTTGCAGTTTCTACTAAACCCTTGTGGTATGTAGATATTTCTAACTATCTTGCTACAGGGAAAGTGCCTCCTCATTTGTCATACAAGGAACAACGGAAGATCATTCATCATAGTGCCCGATATTCTTGTATGGTGGATTACCTTTTTCATACAGAAGCAGATAAGAAGATCTGGCATTTTGTGTCTAAGGATGATATTTATAAGGTATTGAAAGCTACCTATGATGGCCCTTGTGGAGGACATTTTGCAGACAAAAGAATGGGCCATAAGGTGCTACAAATGGGATATTTCTGGCCTTCCATTTTTCGTGATGCTCGGAATTATGTTAGGAGGTGTGATAGTTGCCAACGTATGGGGTAGCCCGGTCAAGCTAATGAAATGCCTTTGCAGGCACAGGTAGTCCTCGAGCCTTTTGAGAAATGGGCTATTGACTTCATTGGACCCTTTAACCCACCCTCCCAGTAGAAAGACCACATCTTGGTCTGTACTGATTATGTGACCAAGTGGGTGGAAGCTAAAGCAATTGCGAAAGCAACAGAACAGGTGGTCCCAAAGTTTCTATTTGAAGAAATTTTTGCTCGTTACGGTACTCCAAGAGAGATTATTTCAAATGGAGGAGCACAATTCACATCACACAAGATAACAAAGCTCATGCAGAAATATGGAGTCGAGCATAGAGTGACATCTCCATATCACCCCCAGGAAAATAGACAAGTAGAAAGAACGAACAAAACATTGGAGAATATTTTGACAAAAAATGTGGCATACCATCGTCGAGATTGGGCTCAGAAGATCCCAGAAGCTCTCTGGGCATAAAGAACAACATTTCGAAATACAATCGGGTTTTCACCAGTCGAGCTCATTTATGGGAAGTCCTTGTTGTTTCCAATAGAATTTGAAATTAGGACGCTCAGAACTACTCTTGAAGATGGTTTGGATCTGTCAAATTCCCAGAAACATCGACTGGCCCAACTCAATGAACTAGATGAAATCCATTCAATGGTTGTCCAGAGAACTACTGCTATTCAACAGTAGAGAATGAAATGGCATGATAAATTTATTAAAAATAAGGTGTTTCAAAGCGGATATTGGGCACTGCTTTATGACTCCTGTTTTAAATATTTTAAGGGGAAGCTTTGCACTCGTTGGATGGGACCTTACGAGGTGGACGTTGTATTTGATAATGGAACAGTCAGGCTAGTCACAATTGATGATACACATGCTTCATTTATAGTCAGTGGACATTGCTTAGGACTATACCATTGCCTAACCTCTAAGGATGCTTTTATTAAACAACTCTTTGAGAATTATGGTTTGAAGGTCATCAACGCAGAGAATCCTTCCCCCTTCGCACCTTATATATATATAAGAAAAAAGGTTTGGCCTACGATTTTAATTAATATAGTGGGGATTTATCAATGACATATTGGGATCTGTAAGATGTCTCGTCCACCCTATACAAACAATTATTATTTCTATTCACCACACTTACCATGTTCTTTTATGATTTTTCTGGGTTTTCGAGAGTTACCAGTCGTATTTACTATTACCACCTTTCCATTTTCACCATGTTGTTTGTCCAAATTTGGTACCCACCACTTTTCTCAACGGTCTGCTGTTACAGGAAGTGTTGCTACAAGTCTCCACAGTATGGGTGGGCTGGCTATGCAGCATGAACCTGAAAACACAGCTTCATTCCATAGCAATCTATAGGTTTAGCAAGTCTTTGTCGACGCAGGGTGGGATACCTACTTTGACAGATTGTAGGGGTTTGATGGAGGAATCACAATGGAATTCACACTCAATTTAGAGGAGAATTATTCACGGGTTAGAGGTCTGGAAGTTCCTGTCATAGAAGAGGCAATCGTAGAGGTTAGCGGGCTAAGATAGTAGGGGCAGCAATGGTTTGCTCAAAAATTTTCTCTTCTGAAATTTTTTGAATTGTTATTACAAGCAGGAGAAAGTGTCGTTCAAATGGGCAAAGGATATGAGCGCCGAACAGTACCGTATCCTTGGAAAAAATTTGCAGGCTTCGTAATCAAATACATAACCTGTGAGGGCCAAGCCACAAATCTATTCAAGTATCATTTTAAAATTTTAAGGCACCATCGATTTCCACAGGCTCAGGTACATGCCTTGAACATGCCCTTCTTCCTATTGAAATAGCTGCAGCATATAGCTCAGGCTTCTCGGTGTTTGTGCCGAATGCCGGCAATACTTTCCAATCACGGTTTGGTGCGATTATTGATCATGCATGCAATAAACAAGCTTTGGGTCTCTTGGGGGGGATTCTTTGGGTCCTCAAAAGAAGAGGTGGTAGCCATGATTGCTGCTAGAGAAGAAGAACCAGCCTCTCCAGCTGGTATGGTAGAAGAAGAACACTCAGAAGGAATTGATCAAGAGGAACCTGAGGAAATGGAAATGGAAGTTGATCAGGAGGAACCTAAGGAAGAAGAGATGATAATTGATCAGGAGGAACCTGAGGAGACGACGATGGAGGAGGTAATTGGTGATATAGCAGAGGCTGTCACATAAGAACCAACCTCGCTTGAAAAGCCCACAGAAGAAAAAATTAGGATGGAAGAGGTAATTGGTGGCACAGACGAGGCTGCCACATAAGAACCAACCACACTTAAAGAACCCATAGAGGAATAAATTATGGACATTGTGCAGGAAGTTGATATTATTATATAGTCAACGACCTTTGTCAATGAAGAACAAAGGAGTGAGTTTGTGGACAGAGAAATGGCAAGTGATGCTGTTTTGAAAAAAATAGCATCACCTGGCCATATAGATATAGATACTGATACAAGTGGGGGAGTTACCAAGAACCACCCCCAATTCGGCTAGAAAAGGAGAAGTCAACCTGCGACATCGACGTTGGACCTCAAGAACTAGTGTTGACCCATGAAGAAAAAAATGGAGAGCAAAGGGAAAGAAGAAATAAGGGAAATAAGCCGTGGAATCGATGCTCTCCCACAAGAACCAACATCGATCCTGGTTGAGGTAGTAATGCATGAAGTTCTAGTTCATACTGGAAATGAAGGTGATGAGTCTGTTCCCCATTCTCTGTTCTAGTTCCTGATGCCTAGAGGGGCGAGGGGATTCCGCTCGCCCAAATGTTTAATGGAAGAAGTAGTTGTTCCCCCAGTGCTTAAATTTTTTAACATGGCCAATATTGGCCTAGCCACTATCGAACTAGGATACTTAGAGGCTCGCAAATAAGACAGAGTTACCATGGAAACATCGGAACATAGAGTGGCCAACGAAATTGTCGACCAGATGGAAAAAGTTCCCGAAGGAAACATCGAAGAAGAAACCCTTGGAGATAGAGATCCCAGCCAAAAGGGCTTGACAAAAGAATCCATGGAGAATACCGGCAATGTTTCAGTGCCTTCTGAGCCTGTTATAGGCCCAGAAACTGAATTCATTGTTAAACAAGAATGGGTTGAATAGTGTGAGAAAAGAAGGTTACCTCTCAAGAAGAAGTATCAGCTGTAGTTCAGTGAAACCATGAGACTAAAAATGGAGGTTCGGGTTTTGAAGAAGCAAGTTTTGCGATTGAAAAGGAAGGTAAAAATCTACAAATGGAGGGAAATAAAGTCGAATATCAAAGTCTCCACTCTAGCTACCCAAACTGGCCCAATTGAAGAGTTGTTTGAAGGTCGAGAATTTGTATTAGGCGTTGAAATTCAGAAGTGGTTGTCTGCTGCAAGTGACCATAAGAAGGAAATAGCTAGGGTTCAAGAACAGGCTGCCAGAGTCGTCACATGGTACATGGATCAGTTATACAAGGCAGGTTGAAGCAGGCCAAATAGAATAGAGGAGTTGGAAGAACAAGTGAAGTTGCTGAAGACAGACAAAGAGCAGATGTTCTCACTGGCACAATAGGTAATGGCATGCAGACCTCCTACACATAGCTATTCCTTGTTCCTTCATGAAAAATTTCTTTTCTTTTTTCTTGAAAGTATATATAAGGATATTTGATATGAAATTGAGGACCCCATTCAATTTCTCCGTATTTTAAAATTTCATGATATTATAGGAAAACACTTAATGTGCGAGCTCTACATGCATGGGTATTACTTAAGGCATGATCAGTCCTTTAACCCCATTCCATTCGTGGGGGAAATCCATTTAAGGGCTTTCACCTCCTATACCATCAATCAAATTAAATGGAGAAAGGCCTGGGATACATTTGAAGAAAATCAAGTCGGAAAGCCATTAATGATGAGAAGAGAGCATGTTCAATCCTCAAACATTTATAACAAGCATTAGACCATTCTACAGATTGAGGGCTGTAAAGAACACATGTTGGCAACCTAGAAATGGTGCGCTGAATTATGTGTCGGCCAGATTACAATGTTTCACAAGGAAGCACTAGATAGTTGTCAGAAAAGGTGGATGTTGTCATCCATAGCCATCAGAGAAAGAGAACCATTTGGGCCACCCAAATTTGCACGGGCTTTAGAGAGAATTCCATGTTTCGTGGCATGCATTCATACCTATGGGGTCAGATGGATGGGCTTAAGGTTTCAATTTCCCCCTCTCTGGTTTCCAGTCGAGCGATATACTCCTGCATATAATTTTGATTCAGACTGGTGGAAGGATGTATTTTTGACAGAAGGATATAAGCCACCAGGAACAGAAATAGTTTCAGAGTATGACTTCACACAGCTTCATACCGATCACATTCGATCCAATCTGGATCTGAGGAGACAATGAGCCGCATGAGGACATGCAAATAGATCAGTTGGGGGGAGATGTTGGGGACCGAATTTGTATACTTTCCTTTCCCATTTTACCCTATCTTTCTATCTCTTTGTGCCATTATTACTCTTAAACGTATGAGGTAAAACCCTTTTCCTTATCTTTCATGGGATATTTGATTAATGAAGTATTTGTCAATGAGGTTTTACCTTTTTCCATATTGACCCCGATATTTCTACAGATTTGGCTAAAACAGGAGCGTTGCAGCCACAAGTCAAGGAACAACCTATCATCTTCAACATTTTTCTCATTCTCTATTACAACATAACAGACTTGTTTGTATTAGCGCCAGTTTAGGCCTTTTCACGGTCACTTTCTGGGCAACTAGGTTTTCATTGTAGCAAGATGTACTTTTGTAACCATGGAGTTGCTGAGCAGAACCGGGGGTTCCAGGACACTTGTATAAAGAGGCCTGTAGGCTGTGAATTAGGGTTAAGCCCTCTTACATACAGATTTTGTAACAAACTCTTTTATCATTAATTGAATGCGTAGCAGCTTGTTGTTTCTCCTATAATTCGTGAGCTTGCCGCAGCCCTGATCAGAGAGTTGGGCCCATTGTTCTGATCAGGTGTTTTGTTTCCTTTTTTCTTGCAGTGTTTCTATTTTAGTGTGATTTCTTTACTCTTGTTACAGTTTACATTTAATTTCTGTGAATTCCCTTTAAATTCTGCAGTGTGTTTAATTATTGTTACAGTGGTCTCTATGTTATGGATTTAACCCTGTGATCTACAGCAGGTCATGTGCTTGTATCTGCATATACTCTTCCATTAGTCTTGAAATAACTAACGCCCTCGGGTTGATAATTTATATGAAGAAAGGGTTGAGTTTTTCTCATATCCAGACACCAACAAAAACTTCATGTGTCAGAATAGGCGTTTGAAGCAGAGGAGAAGGAACCTGAGATGCAAACCTCTCAAGACATGTAGACATGGCCTTGAGGCCGGGCATGAACGAGGAATGATGTTGACCATCATCCCACGGTAAATCCTCAAGAGACATAGTTTCCACGATGGCTTCATTAGAGGGAAATATCTCTTTCAAGGTATTGGACGAATCCAAATTTCCGAGCCAAGGGGATTGAGAATAAGCACAAAGAAACATGCTTAAAGGAGCATGATCAAAAGGTGGAGGATCCGAAGCCGCAAGAAGTTCACAATAGTCAATCTCGATTGGACTCAATAGCATCGAATCTATGAAAGAAGCGATATGTTCAGGCGAAGGGATGATCCACGAGTCGTCAGACCGAGAGATCACATTGATTTGAACAATGTTGGGTGGAGGAAGGGGAAAAATACCCATGAGGGCAGGATCTTTCAAGAGCCTCGGCCAAACGCTCTTGTAGGGAGTAGAAATCTAATCCACATATGGAATGTTGTTCTCAGAATAATAGGTGAAGAATGACAATTGATGAACATTAATAATATTTCCTTCGTGTAGGAATTTTAGGACACGAAAGAGAGTGGACGAAATGCACAACATGGTGTGAGTCTAACTGCGACCAAGGAGAAGATTTTAATTGAGCTTGGAGTCAACTACTTCAACCTCAACATTAATTGTCTTCCCTTTCAAGGTAATCAGTAAACTAGCGATAACACCCAAAGGTTTTGATTCCCTTCCATCAAATGCTTCAAGGGAATTTGGTGACGAGTTCAAGGTCAGAGAACCAATGGCTTTCCAACAATAATATGACATGATGCACGTAGACGCACCTTCGTCCACAACTGCTCGATGGATATCGAGACCATTAATGACAAATTGTATAATGAGTGCAATTTGATGTGGGCGTCGTGGAACTAAATTCTCTAAATAGAAAGCGAGAAGGCTAGTATTAGCAGGATCAACCCCGCCAATCACAGATAAAAACTATGAAGTACTTCGAGTGCAGACATTACAGATGGCACCTGAGCCAAATCCTCAACAATACTGTAATGTTGAGCAGCACGGGTGTTTGGATTGTATGAAGACTTGAAGACTTGCGGAGTACACCTTTGGAAGGTGGTTGTACAATGAGCTTAGTACTGGGTCTTTTAATATGAAGAGGGCCAGAAGCAAGCAGAGGAGGAGAGCCATCAACAATCTCTTTCCCCATTGCCCGATGCTATTCAACATAATATTTTGATCAAGTAGCAATAGAAAAAGACGTAGAACCATTCATCATGAACACCTGAGAGCCAAATGGGGTAGAGGACTAAGGTTGCTCTACCATCTAGGTTTGCTGAGACAGAAAAGGTTCTTTAACAACAATTTTAGTTCCCTGGGTGCCTTTGAGCAATCTACTTACTTCAGCCTATCGAGGACAGTCCTTGGTGTAGTGCTCTTCGTCATAGATCAAATAAGGGTACTTCGTCTTACGCTGAGAACCATCATCAACACGAGGTTTTGAAGAATCTGGTTTCAGGGTATCGGTTTTGGTCTTACCTTTACCCTTCTTTTTCCCTTTGGAAGTTTTGTCCGTCGGATTGGCCTGAACGACATTGACTTCTAAGGTTTTACCAGGATTCGGAGTAGGCTGAGAAGAAGCATCATTGGAAGGATTATACTTTTTCTTCCCAGGATTTGAAGGAGAACACTTTCGAGAAGTCTGAGACACTGAAATAATAATACCATCAATAGATGGGGTTGTTGGTGCTTTAGAAGTTCCAGGTCGAGGGGCATCAGGCAAGATATCATACAATGTGCTGGACTAAGAGTACACGAGATCAAGGTACTGGGCACGAGAAATTTCTTGTTCCTCAGTTACACATGTTGCGATAGCTATGTCTTTCGTGATCTGATTGACAAAGGAGGTAGTGAACCAATCAGTTAGAAGCTGATCACGAATATCAAACTTGATCAAGCGACAACGACGCCTCCATTCATGAATATGATCCGAGATATGAGTAGCTCGGTCCTGTTTCAAGGATGTAAGGAGATGTGTCCTGGTCTCATAACGAACCAGTAACTGAAGATGTGTAAGGAATGCCATGGCGAGAGAGTTGAAGTCTTGAAAAATTCCATGAGATAGCTCAATGTACCACTTTACAGTGGCACGAGTAAGATTCCATTGGAAAAGATGGAGTTGGATGGAATTGTCAACCCAAGAGTTAGAGGAACACCACAAGTGGTAATTCATAACATGCTCTTGGGGGTCTTCTCGGGACTTGCCCTCAAACTTAGGACAATCACCAGGAATATTAGTCAAAACTGGAGGCCAATACCAGTTATGAAAAATTAGATCATTCATAAGCTTTGACACATCTAACAGTTCCAACGTAGTGAGAAATGGAAATTGAGGATTAAAATGCATTGGAGGTCTCTAATAAGGACCCATGTTAACATTCCACCCAGTCTTCCCCCATATTTTTTGTCCCGGAGGATTATGACCATAGGGGTTATAAGCTTGATAATTCTACTTATACTGGGGTTGAAGACCAGGATACTGATTTTGAGCATACCATTGAGGTCCTTACTGAACAATGTATGGATTTTGTTGCAGAATGTAACCATGGCATTGAGGTTGATTATATACCAACTAGGATTTATTTTGAGGGTAGAAACCTTGGGGTGCACTATATACAAACTGAGATTGACCTTGGGGGTAATAAGCGCCTTGAGGTTGAGTAGGTGGACCCTGTTGAGTAGGTTGAGCGGGTTGCTGGACAAGTGGACCCTGCTGAGTTGGATAAATAGGTTGAACCGGCTGCTAAGCAGGTGGAACAGGCTATTGAACAGATTGAACTGATTGTTGAACAGGTTGAACTGGCTGCTGAGCTGGTTGAGAAGCTTGAATCGGCTGCTAGTATTGGGTAGGTTGGCCTGGGTACTGAGGGCCACCGGGATGCCCTTGTGGAGGAGGTGGGCCTGATGGTTGTGATGGACCAGGTTGTGCCTGATGGCCAAGTTGACCTGAAGTAGGACTGTAGGGTTGTCCTTGTTGCACAAAGATTTGGCCATACTGAACATACGGTTGTTGCTGTTGTACAAGAGGTTGTCCCTATGGTGGATACATTTTCCCCCTAGCAACATAAGACGTTCCTAGTGAAGGCTGACTTGAAGGACCGTAGGGTTGTCCTTATTGGAGCGAAGGTTGACCTTGCAGACCGTAAGGTTTTCCCAGAGGACCAAAGGGTTGTCCCTACTAGGGTGAAGGTTGTCCCTATAAGGGTTGTCCTTATAAGCCTGAGGGTTGTCCCTGTAGCAAAGGTCGGTGAAGTGGAGGTACAATGGTGGAAGGCAGTTGACTTTCACCCAATCCACCCAGGATCAAACCTCTGTGGAGAGATATGCCTATTGTATCTTGGCTAGAAGAGTAGGTGACCCCATAGCAGATGTATCGGCTCTTGTTGAGGCATAAGTTAAATGCTACAGTGTAGCTTGCAGGTTGTTGCACCTAGCCTAGGTTTATAGTGGCAGCCAGTTGGATTTGAACTGAGGCCTCGCTCAGGAAAAGCCCCACCAATTACCGATTCCCCTAGATCTAAAAAAACAAAGGTCCTTGATTAGTAACGGTTTGATGAGGATTTTTCAGAGGCAAATAGACAGCCTGATTGGGATTGACAGGAAGCAAATAGACGAGGTTACCAATAGCATCATAGTGATGGGGAGGATTGACAGGAGCTTGGGGCTGCTGAGTGTTGGGTGCTAAAAGGTGTCTTTAAAAACTCCTAATTGCCTTACATTAATTATCAACCAAGGTAAGTCCTTTTATCTCAAGTGTGTACACAGTATGTGCAAGGTTATTTATACAAGGAGTAATGCTAAAGCCAATCGTTGAATATAGATGCAATCATAAATCTGAAGCTTTAAAGAAAGTAATTCATCTATGAATTATAATCCAAAACTGTGATTCATTCTTTAATTCAAATAATTCAATCAACCGAGGGCACTGAAGCATTAACCGAGCTATTTTAGCTGGATCTAAACTATCGAACAAAAGGAAAGTAGTGGAAATAATATTTTATGCTTTAAGTAATCAAAACCAATTCTTTTAACAAACTAATAAATTGGAAATGCGCATGCAGAGGAATAAATACAGAAATCTAAATCATCAAAAGCAATTCACTGTAAAGTAGAAAAGCATAATATACTTACAATAAATGAAAAGGTATAGCACAAAGAATAACAACGAAATTCACCAGAGACCGGGCCCTTAGCTTCCAACGAACACTGCTTAGTTACTCCAGAACAATCGAATGAACAATAACGCAAACTATGTATTAATAATCGTAATCATTACAATACAAATCTGTCTTTCAGAACTACATTATGTTCATTATCAAATGATACTTAAATGAAAGATACATGATACAATCTGATTTACATTCTCGGCTTTATCCTATGTCATCATATCATCTCCCCGTCTTCGTATTCTTCTCGTTATTTTATAAGTAAAGAAAAGGCAAATGTGATCCCTCAAGATACCCCTCAAGATCAGGGTATCTTGAGGGATTCGCAACAAATTACTATTCCGAACAGTTGATCATTCTCTCTGATTCTTTTCCTGATTTGGTCGCGGCTTATTTTCCCTCGATTAGATCCAGCTGTTCCTTTTTGGGAACAACTATTGTTTTATCTGTTATTTTCATCATAAAAACAATGGGAATCAGTTTGGATGGTTAAACCATATCAAGACTATTTCATTCATTTTTTTATCAAAATCCATTCATGATATTATTATATTATAGCACAAAAATGGATGAAGAAGAGGAAAAAGGACAGTATTTTAGAGTAAATACATACCTATTGCAAGGCTCAACACTGAGAACCCTGAGAGTTCTGTTGCTGAACAACCAACAAATACTCTTCAAAATTAAGGCTGCCAAGAATCATAGGGACAGTCGAAGTCATACTAGAAATAGACATAGCCTTAGGAGAATGACCATCTGGAGAAGGAGGATATTGTCGGTGAATTTCCAACATGTTCTCATCAAAAGTATAAGTAGAAACCATAGGGGTAAATGTAGCCGCACCAGTAGGTGCAGTCTTCGGAGTGCGAGCTTGTGATCTACTCGAAACCTAATTGGCAGGCCACGTGGGATTAAGACAGATAGACCTGCAAGTGTGAAAATATCCTGAAGACTGAGTCACAACAACCGACGTAGACGAAACCACACAGATGGTAGGTTGGACCGGACAGTCGTAACAGTGACCGACAAACTTAGTGTCGAAGGTTAAAATTCCAACAAAGGGAGTACAGAACTCCTTGGGGGAGTTGATGTACTGGATTGTGCTATGGACACAACACTAGACATAATCTGACTCAAAGTCTGATAACCGGGTGGAAGTGACACCGATTGTGGAAAAGATTGAACAGAAAAATGTAGGAGATCTTCTGGGAAAATTTTATATTCCCCTGTAGAAACATGCATTTTTTCACTGCCAATAGGATTCGAAGAATCCATATCTGACGAAGCCGTAAGATCGTCAAAGAGACAACAAGGACTAGGAGGTATAGCAGCAACTATAAATGGTTATCTCAAAGTAAGAGGAGGAAATTATTCCTTGTCCCCAAAACTAGACCAAGCACCTGGAGGAGGCCAATTGTACTCAACTGACTCTTCAAGGGGATATTGGGTAGTGAGAGGTAAAACAGTCAGGAGAATAGGCTGCGAAAACTCAACAGACCTAGTGGACTAAGGGGTTTTGTAAGAAACATCAAGAAAGGAACTACCACTAGGAAGCAATGAAGAAGACGACAAAACTGGTGGTTCCGCCACTATGACTGTATTTCAAAACATAAAAGAAAAAATATAGTCAAACGAAGGCTTCAATATCAAAGTCTAAGGAAAAACAAAAACAAGCCAAGTAAAAAACTTTTAACGGGCATGTGATCGTGGGTAATTAATTTTACGACATTGAAACCAGACTTTGTTGTTTCATGTTTTAAGAGTCAAGAAACACACAAAAGATGACTCTAGTCACTTTCAATTTTAAATGAGCGTGAAAGGGCAAGTGCTCGATGATCTCTTCTCTTTTTAAGGAGTCATGAAAAGATCGAAATGACTACTCAGGTAATCTAAGAAAGAGGGTGTACCAAGTTTCCGTGAACTGCCATATACACTTTGGTGATCAAATGAAAGAGAAATGACCAAGGACTTAACGTACGTGCAGGTAGTCTCCTTGAATGCTATGTTCGGTGTATCACAGTTACAGGGTGGAAAACTCGGCTTCCTATGGATAAAGGATTTGAACCTATAGGGGTATCTCTTTATATACTCGATGGTATGGGGAGCACAAGTCCGTACTAGCACTGTCTAAAGCCAGAAGGCGAATGACAGCTACTAGGTTTAAAGACGTTGGAACACATCTCTAGCCTAGACCACTAAAATGTTTGCGTTAGGTTCCAATGTTTCCTTAGGTTAATTCAATTGATTTTAAATTTGATCTTGAATTAGTGTTTTAATTTCAAGGCCTTACCGAATTTCGATCTCGAATTTCCTAAATTCAAACTATATGAAAATGAACACCATTTTCCATCCAATGAACACTAATTAAGAGAAGGATATAGAGCTTTCAAACAATAGAAATCAATGAACTCACACGAAGAAATCCGCTAATACATCTAATACAATCAAGCAAAAAATGGAAAAACTCTTTCCTAGTCTATCAGACACTAGTTATGCAAAAGAAATTTTCCTTTTTCATGCAAATGAAAGAACACAATTTGTTTTAATTTTTTCAATGAAATGAAGCACACAATGCACTAATTACATGAAAAACAAAACAAACACTAGTTTGAGGATTTCGAATGTAAAGAGCTAAACTGAATGATTCGATGAAAGAAACACAAACACAAAAATACACTCAAACCAATTATGCACTCTTCCAAACAAAAAGGAAGATTTCGAAACGATCCAAATGAGAAATGTAATCTATGCTCAGAACGGTGGGCAAAAAAACCAAACAAAACTCGAAATGATCATTCAACCAAACAAACGTTCAAAAGATCAAGAAAGACTTCAATGCAATTGATCAAAGGATGATATTGACAAGAATCAAAAGACTTGACCTCCAATTAGAAGGCTCAGTGAGCTAAGACACTCAGAAACCCTAAGGCCATAAACCGCACTGATAAGAAAATGGACAAACAACTGAGAAGAGCAAGCCTACGACAGTCAAAACAATCACAAGAAAGAAATTTCAAATCAGAAAACCAACCCAAAGTCAAGCACAACTAACTAAAAACTCAAAAGGGAGGTCAAACCAAACCCTACAGGATCCGGCACGACTGTAAGGCGGTAATCCGCTCCAAACAGGGGTTGGCCTTCTTGCCAACACCCCAACAACATACGCCAATCGGCAAATGAAAATCAAAAACGTGTTAGAACAGAATATCTATGGGAGAATGGGGAAAACCAATGAAAATAGGTCAATCTTAACACTGCGGAATACAAAATACAAACAATCAAACAAGCCTAGAACAAACAATCGAGCCAAACGATCAAAGTCGACTTGAAAAGAACAAAGACAAACTGCAAGTTCCCGATGGAGTCACCAATTTTTATGCGAGGTAAATCCTCTGCGCTGGACAAGGGACGTCCTGGCCACTGAGTGGGTCTAGTAACAAAGAGGCAAGCTAGAGTGTAGGTTCTAATTAATGAATGAAATAAGGCAAGGGTGAATCCAACACACACAGAGTCCAACGTTATTGTCATAGGCATCATTAGGGGTGAGGGTCTAAATGGGCCTCCTAAGAAAAAAATGTACAACCAAAATAAAATTTATAACAACCAATAGGATTCAAGATGATGATGTCATTCATAATGGATGATTCACCATTTTTGGAGTAAAAAAGTAAAAATATTAAAAAATAATAAAATAATAAAACTACTTTTTCAACTCGTATTTTAAACTTATCTCCCAAAATTTTTACTCAAATTTAGAGCGGGAGTACTCGTTGGATGTAAATGATTTTGGAATGATTTATTTCCTAGATGGTTTCGATTTCCTCTGCACAGATAGTTCTTACTCTTGGGCTATGCTTCT